>CABPSV020000057.1:0-38149 GCA_902459845.2 Hepatocystis sp. ex Piliocolobus tephrosceles
TTGTTGCATTGTTTTTATATTTACTTGTAACGATTTGGCATTGTTTCAAAAAGTGACAAACTAGTTATTCTTACTTTTATCTGTTTTCGTTGTTTTGTTTTGTTTTGTTTCGTTGTTTTGTTTTGTTTTGTTTTGTTTCGTTGTTTTGTTTTGTTATGTTTCGTTGTTTTGTTTTGTTTTGTTTTGTTTCGTTGTTTTGTTTTGTTTTGTTTTGTTTTGTTTCGTTGTTTTGTTTTGTTTTGTTTTGTTTTGTTTCGTTGTTTTGTTTTGTTTTGTTTTGTTTCGTTGTTTTGTTTTGTTTTGTTTTGTTTCGTTGTTTTATTTTGTTTTGTTTTGTTTTGTTTTGTTTCGTTGTTTTGTTTTGTTGTTTTGTTTTGTTTTTCTGTCCTTTTTTGTTTATTTTATTTTGTTGCATGGTCTTAAAGTTAGACCTGTTCAACTTTTGTTCAGCAGAGCAAAAAATAAAATAATTAACATTATAACATTATATTATATATACATATATTATTTTATGTAAATATAGGTACGATTTGTATTTATTTTCTATGGGTATTTTTTATCGTAAATTTCATTTACCTATTTTTATACAGTTTTTTTTTAACTTATAACAATAAATTTTGTTAGGGGTACATGTGGGAAAGGGGCATTCCGTTTTTATATATTATTTATTTTTTTTTAATTAACGTAACAAAGATGTTCATATATCTATTCAAAACGAAAAAAAAAAATAAAAAATTAAAAAAAATAAAAGAACTTTTACCTTTTCAAAATATGTTAAATTTTTTTTTTTTTTATTTTTTTTCAACTTTATGTCACAAATAATTTTTTTAAAATTGCTTAAGTATGGTATTAAGTATATACATATATATATATATATATATATATATATATATATATATATACATATATGTATTTACTTAGACTGCAAATTTACTGATTTTTTGTAATTTGGGCAATACCAAAAAAAAAAATAAAACAAAAATAAGCATGACAAAAGCATAGTAAAATAATAAAAAAAAAAAAAAAACATTCGAATTTATAATATGGTACAGTGAGGCCAGTGCAATACAATACGATACAGCAAATAAAAAAAAAATTATAAAAAAATAAAAATTACTATAAATAATTATCTGTATATCGATCTATCTACTTGGCTATTTATCTACTTATTTATTGATTTGTATACCTATCTATCTATATATCCGCCTAGCTATATAATAATATATTTTTATAAGTTAACACTTTAAACAATTCAAATAATGTTACGTAAAACAGAAATAAGTAATAAATGAACTATACGAAATATACGAACTATACCAAACAAAATTACGAATTAACAAAAAATAGTCAAAAAAAAAAAAAAAAAAGTCGAAAATAAATTAAGAGAAAATTTAACAGAGTAAATGAAAAAGATTAATTAAATGCGATTTTTTTTTTTTTTTTTTTTTTTACTCATATATTAGTGATCACTTATAAGATTGTTTTACCGCTTTTAATCATTTATGTACCTACTTATGTATGTATGTATGAATGTGCCTATATTTAACTTTTCTTTTTCATTCCGCACTTTTGTTATGACCACATAACAAAGACAATATGATAATTTCTGCATTACTCCGAAACATAGAAATACATGAAAATGTAAATAAAAATTATACAAAGGATCGAGTAATAAAATGTTATAATATACCACCTACCGTTAATGAGGGTATTTTCCAATTTATACTTTTATTTTTAAATAACAAATCTTATGAAATAAAAAAAGTGATACGTCCAATATGTGAAGAAACGAATGTATACCCATGGAAAATAATATGTAATGATGAATTAGCCAGTTTTTTATTAAAAGTAAAAAAAATTATTATTTATGATTATTCAAAAGAAAAAAAAAAAATTTTTGTAAAGTTGGAAAAAAAATGTGTTTATAATGAACAAGAGGGTCAAAGTAATGGCTCACATGAGCTTTATCATAATAAGTCCATAAAAAGTGAAAAACAAAAGGAAGGACAAAATAGGGGAGAAATGGAAACCACACAAGAAGGGACAAAAGAAAGTACATCCGAAAGCATATCAGAAAGCACATCAGAAGGCACATCAGAAAGCATAACAGAAGGGACAAAAAAAGAATCAAGAGAGGACTTAAAAGAAGACTTAAGAGAGGACTTAAAAGAAGACTTAAGAGAGGAATTAAGAGAGGAATTAAGAGAGGACTTAAAAGAGGAATTAAAAGAGGAATTAAGAGAAGACCTGTCATATCATAACTCATATAACCACAATAAAAATGATACTTTTATCAGTAAACAACAAAATTTGAATATAAAATTGGGATTAAATTCCGATTCCAACTTAGTTTTTAATGTATCCCACAACATAGTTCCCAGTTTAAACGATGGAGTAGATGGACATAGTATTATAAATAAAGAAAAAAATCGTAAAAATTTAGGTAAAAATTTTATTTTAATGGATGAGAATGAAAAAAGTATATATAATGAATATATGAAGAATGTTATAAAACCAAAACAAAATTTAGTATTTAAAAACGATGATGATAATAAATTTTATGAAAAAAAAGAAGAGTACTATAATAGAGATATTGTACATAAAGATGAAGTAGAATATTGTGTATGTCAGGAAGGGGATAGTGAATATTGTGCATGTTATGAAGGGGATAGTGAAAATTGTTGTGATACAAGTCATGACGAGTTAAGTCATGACGAGTTAAGTCATGACGAATTAAGTTATGACGAATTAAGTTATGACAACCTTAATTATGACAACCTTAATTATGATAAGTTTAATTGTGATAAGTTTAATTGTGACAACGTAAATGAAGGTGAGAAAGAAAATGGTAGAACAAAAATATATTATAAAAAAAATACATACTGTGTTAGTAATATTAATAAAGTTAACGAATTTAAAGAAAAAAATGATGGAAAAAATGAAAATATAGCTTACAATGATGAAAATAATAAAAGTTCATTTTTACCTTCTCGTCCTTACTTTCAGTCTTTTGATCATTCTTTATGTCATTCATATGATCGAAATATAGAAAGTTTGAATACAACAAACACGAATGTAGAATGTATTGTAAATAGTAACGTAATTAATGTTAATAAAAAAAAAAATAAAGATGATTATAATGAATATATTAATAATTGGAATATAAATTCAAGGGGGGGAAAGTATAGCTACGATAGTACAACAATTATCAATAAAGAAAAGAGTTTAGATAAAAATATTTCATTTACTTGTAATAATAAAAAAAGGAATTATAAAATTAGGGATAGAAATGAAACATCGTCTGACATTAATGTGGAAAAAGAGTTACATTTGGATGGAGATATTGAGTATGAACATACAAGTAACATATTAGCCTCAATTTTGAATAAAAAAGAATATACAATTTTAAAAAAGTTAAAAAAGAGAAAAAAAATAAATATGGGTAAAAATCGAAATGTTAGTAATGGTAACAATATGGATGATAATATAGGTGATAATATGGATGATAATATGGATGATAATATGGATGATAATATGGGTGATAATATGGATGATAATATGGATGATAATATGGATGATAAAAATACAAGTGATAATGTGTGTGGTAGTAATAATGCTTGCAGAAGTAACAAAATTTATATTTATTTTTATGAGGGACATTTACAAGAGGTTATTGAAGATATAAGAGAAGAAGATATTAATAAATTAACAACTGATGCAATAGAAAATAAAAATAAATGTTACAATATTTATAATAGTATGATTACATTCAATGATTGTATGGATGATCATAATAAAGAGGATAATTTTTTTTTATGTAAAGAACAAATAAAAAGATCTCCATCTTCTAGTAATAGCAAAATAGATTGCGAGTTCGAAAATTTGGAAAATAAAATTGATAAAGAGGAAATAGTAGGGGTAAAGGGAAAGGAAAAAAAAAATAAAAAGAATAAAAAAAATAAAATAAATGAAAAGGGTGTTAGCGAAAAGGATGTTAGCGAAAAAGATGTTAGCGAAAAGGATGTTAGCGAAAAAGATGTTAGCGAAAAGGATGTTAGCGAAAAGGATGTTAGCGAAAAAGATGTTAGCGAAAAGGATGTTAGCGAAAAGGATGTTAGCGAAAAGGATGTTAGCGAAAAGGATGTTAGCGAAAAGGATGTTAGCGAAAAGGATGTTAGCGAAAAAGATGTTAGCGAAAAGGATGTTAAAAAAAAAAAAAATAAAAAATTAAAAAAAAAAAATTACAACTCAGAATATATAAAACGTAGGAACTCTAACGAATCAAATTCATATAAAGGCAGAAAACAATTTAAAACTCAAACTGATACAAATTATGAACAAGATAATAGTCGTAGTAATAATTTATTTTGGCTTTATTTTGGCTTTATTTTGGCTTTATTTTGGCTTTTATTTTGCTTTTGTTTTATTTTCTTCGCCTTTTCGCATTTCATTTGTAATTACATTTTCAACAATAATAAATATGTATACATGTGTACACATTTGTGTATAAACATGGTTGGGCAACAAATGGTTTGTTCTTTAAAAAACTGAGTACATGGAAAGAATACTTTGAGTTATTTAAAAAGTAGTTAACAAATGTAAAGTTAGGAGGAATAAACAAAAGGTACTAAAAAAAAACATACTAAAAAATAAAAATACACTACAAAAAATGTACTAAAAAAACATATCAAAAATAACATTACACAAGAACAAAACAAAAATGCAATGCAATACAATACAGTTACTGTTTAAAGCAGTGAACATAGAGTGAACATAAAAAAAATATTTTAAAAAAAGAAAGAACTAAAAAGAATGAGTTGGGAAGTGAAGAAAAGGTGTTTAAAGTTGTGATAAAAGATGTGTAAGAAATATTACCCCATACTACTTTATTGCTCAGTTGTTTATTCGCCCACTCGTTTGTTCACCTGTTAATGTATTTATTTATTTATTTATTTCTTTTTTTTTTTATATACCTTCTTCCATATGTACAAACATATAAATATGTATTATTTACAATAATAGAAAAAAAAAAATAAAATAAATAAGAAAAAAATAAAAAAATAAATAAAAAGTTTTTGTGAAAAAATATTCTTTAAAAATTTTAAAGAAAATATACCCCTCCTATTGTGTACGGTACGATTGATAAAGCATGTGTTAGTGTTTTTTTTTTTTTTTTTTTTTTTTTTTTTTCATTTATTTTAAAAGCTATTTTACAAATTATTTTATAATCTATCCCATTTATGTTATTATTATTTTATTTTATTTTTTTTTTATTCTTAACAATTATTTATAGCATAATTTTGGTAAGTTCATAGTTTATAAGGAATTGTTTTTAAAATAGTAAATGAAAAAATTTGGTAATTTAATTAATATATAAATGAATAAATGAATAAATGAATAAATGAATAAATGAATAAATGCATAAATGAATAAATGCATAAATGCATAAATGAATAAATAATGAATAAATGAATAATTTAGCAAAAATAATAATTGTTATAGTGACTCAGTAATTCACATATATGCGAAAATATGTATATGTATATATATACGTATGTACATAAATGATGAGTTTCATAGGTAATTTATTTATGAAAATATGAAAGGGGATTTCTTAAATTACAAAAGTAGTGTAAAAAATAAATCAAAAAAAAAAAAAAAAAAAAAAAAAAAAAAAAAAAAAAAAAAAAAAAAGATATTTTTTAAAGCATAAAACAATATTTTGAAAACGTAACGGTAAAAATAGTAGTTGAAAACAATAATATATATGAACATATATGTATATACATAAGCATATACACTTTTAGTAATAACGAAGCATTACATTATTAGTAATAAAAATTAGTAATAAAAATTAGTAATAAAAATTAGTAATAAAAATTAGTAATAAAAATTAGTAGTAAAAAATTGTAATAAAAATTAGTAGTAAAAAATTGTAGTAAAAATTAGTAGTAAGAAAATATACTATTTTAGTTTGGTTTATGTTATTTCATTTTATTTTATTTTATTTTATTTTATTTTAATTTAATTTAATTTAATTTTTTTTTTTTTTTTTTTGTGTATGAATATTCATATGTAAGTAAACTGTCATTGTAAAGACCATATGCACATGGTTAATTATGAATATAATTATCACACATTAATTCAGGAAATAAAAATAGCATAGTTAATAAAAATAAGTATAAAAAATAAACAATAAAAAACAGACGTAAATTTTTTTTTGAATTTTTATTTATAATAATGTTGGATAAATCAAAAGAGGACACAGTACTTCAAAACATATTTCAAATATGTTTGAATAAACATGAAATTAATAACAGTAAAATATTTTTAGAATCGTATGAAAAAGAATTAAAAGAGAATAATGAAGAATTATATTTAAAGATTGATAATTTATATTTTATTTTATTACATAAAATAGCTTACTTACATAAACAAAAAAAAAATGGTTTGAGTTATTTATGTTATTGTTATACAAAATTACAAGATAAAACATATTTTAAATTTTTGAATATTGATACAAAAGAAAATGAAAAGTTATGTAATGAAATAGGAGATCAAATAATTAATCATGTGATATTATTTTTAGAAAACTTAGATGTTTATCCAAATGTTAAGATAACATTTAAACAGCGGATAGATACATTTTATGAATTTTTAAAATCGTCATGTACAACTAGGTTTATGAAAAAATTGTTATTGTTGATTGATGAGAATGATAAAAATGAAATCGAAAGTGAAAAACAATTAAACCGATTTTTTAATCCGATTATTGATTTAATTTTTCAAAATTTAAATTCAAGAAACATGATATATCCAAAAAATGATGTTGCAGTTTTGTTAAAATTTTTAACTACATTTAAACAAATAGCTGACATAATCATAAATAATAAATCAGTTTTTGTATATTTGAATTTGAGTGATAGAATGTCAGATGTATGTATATCTGCAAAAAAAAAAGAAAACATAATATCAGATATAGGTACAAAAGATTGTAAAAACAACCAAAAGGAAAGAAATGTTTCTAATTTTACTGAGAAGGATGATACTTCTTTTTCTTCTGCTGCAGTATGTGCAACAGTGATGACGCCTCTTAATAATGTAACTGGAACTGGTACTGAAAGTGGTTCAACAACAAGTACAGCTACATCGACAGCAATAACACCTGCAACAAGTACATTTACAGAAAACACGTATAATAACACAACAATAACAACGGAAAGAAACATAAGTTACAATAACAATACCAGATTTTCCAATGAATCAAACCAAAATAGTACATGCAAAAACAACAAACCATGTAGTAACGACAAAGAAATAAACAAATGTGGATATAACTTACAATTAAATAGTTTATTAGGTAGATTATTATCTCCAACCATTATAACAATGCCAAATATAACAAAAAAGGATGAAATTCCGATGTATAAATATTTTTATAATAGTACAACAAATTCGTTGAATAAAATGACATTAAATGCGTTGAAAAATATATATGTATTATTACGAAAAGATAGTGATTGGATTTTAGAAAATGGTGTAGAAATAATTAAAAATTTATTAAAAGGAAGTACAGATTCAAAAAAAAGAGTTTTACTTTGGTTAAATTGTATTATTATATCTAATGAAAAAAAAACAAAAATAATGTATCATTATTCTAGTTATCCTCAATCATTAGAAAGCTCTTATGCTTTATTTTTAAAATTATTAGGAGAAAATTCATATGGTTTTTGTTTAAACATATTGTGGATTATGTTATGTTTATGTGAACCTATAACAGTTAATAAATTAAATGATATAGATTTTTTTTTTCTTCTCAGAGATGATGCTTTTTCTAAATTTTTATTAACTAATATAACTAATAATTCATCATTTGAAGAAAAATCAAATGTAGAAAAAATAAAAAAAAAGTTAAGTATATTAGAATGTTTTCAAAAAGAACCTAAATTTATAACATGTATTTTTTGGATGACATTTAAATCAATGAGTGTTTTTTTTAAACCTTCTATAAATGAATTTTTAAAAATAATACAAAGAGTAGGTCATGTAAAAGATAAAAATATTTATTATATGAATATACATACATGGAAAATATTTTTTTATAATCCTAGATTTCTTCAATTAGTATTTAAATTTTTACATTTGTCCATGAGATATATTTTAAATACGGCTTATTTGTATGACATGCGTGGTAACTTAAATACAGAAATGTATAATTACTTGGTTAATCATAAAATGAATTATTCTCATATAGTATTAAAATCATGTCCTCCTCCGAATGAACAAATGTATGATAAATGGCAAAGTGGAAGTACTGTCGTTAATAATGGTATGTCCTGTACTGTTAGCACAGGTGTTGACAATATTGGTGTAGACAATGTTGGTGTAGACAATGTTGGTGTAAACAATGTTGGTGTAGACAATGTTGGTGTAAACAATGTTGGTGTAAACAATGTTGGTGTAAACAATGTTGGTGTAAACAATGTTGGTGTTGACAATGTTGGTATTGACAATATTGGTGTAGAAAATGTTGGTGTAGACAATGTTGGCAGTTATAATATGGCTGGCAGTTATAATATGGATGGTGGTTATAATGTGACTGATCGTACAAAAAAGTTGGATAGTGCATCTGTGGTGGGTAATGAAGAAAATAAAGATGAACAAAATAACGCTCACTTTGAAGAAAGTAACAATACTGAAATAAAAAAAGAAAATATGAACATATTATCATCTGAATTATTATCTAATGAAGAAGATCACTTACATGCTGCTCCACAGTTTTCTATTATACCTACATTTTTTCTTAGTGATATCTTTGATATAATTTATTTATTATTCGAATTGGATGCATATAAAAGTCATAATGGTGTAGATTTAGCCAGTTATTTGGATGTAGATTTATTTTTGGCATTTACTATTTTTACAATGTTGAGTGAAAATCATATTAAAAGTATTCATATAAGATGTGAGTCTGCTCCTAAAACTTTTTCCTTTTTATATAAAAATGATCATTTAAAAAAAGTGTTTGAAGAATCTGAATTAACAAAAAAATATATTATAAAATCGTTAACAAATGTTTTTATTGCATCTCAAAAAGGAGAATATACAGAAAGAATGGTTACACGACTTCGAATAGTAGAAAATTTCAATAGTTTTTTTGAAAATAGTAATTATATTACAAAGTTTACAAATTTAGTTATAAATAATAATAATATATTTGTTCATTTAATACATTTGTTATTAAACGATGTTAATTTTTTGGTAGAAGAAGTTGTATCATATTTATCAGAAATAAAAAGGAGAGAAGATAAAAAACAAAATGAAACTACACGTAATAATAGTACAAATTCTTATTCTAATGCAGCAAGAACAGGAATACATTCAGCATGGGCAAATGTATATAATAATAATGGTGGTAGTTCATATTCTAATATAAACAGGTCTAATCGTGCAAATTACAATGAAAATAATTTAAGTAGTTCTCGATTAAATAATAGGTCAACATATAATAATATAAATAATGCATATAGTAGTGATGATACAAATAATGACGAATCTGATTTGGATGATACAGAAGATGGTGATGAGGTAAGTAGTGGAGGAGGTGATAATAATAATTATGGTAATAATAATGGTGGTAATAATAATGGTAATAATAATAATGGTAATAATAATGGTGGTAATAATAATGATATTAATTCAGACTTAAGTCGCCAGAGTATGCGTAACTTAGCAGCAAGAACAAAAATGATTATAACATATTGTTATAAATCTTGTATTTTTTTGAATTTATTATGTAAACATTATGCTTCTTATATTATAACATCTAATACAATATTAACTCAAATAGTAACTTGTTTAAATTGTTATTTTGATTACTTAGTAGGACCAAAATGTTTAAATATAAAAGTAAAAAATATGGAACAATATAATTTCCGACCTCAATTATGGTTAATTAGTATAATAGAATCTTATTTATATATTTTAAACGATGATGAAAAACATGAAGAATCTTTATTGAGAGAAATAGCAGTAGAAGGAAGATATTATAAACCTGAAATTTTTAACAAAGCATATTATATATGTAAAAGAGATGGATTGTTAGTAAAAGATGAATTAAATAAATTTAAAAAATTTTGTGAAAAAATTGTTATTATGAAAGATGAAGTTGAATTGTTTGATGATGTTAATGATATCCCAGAAAAATTTCTAGATCCTATTTTACAAGATATTATGTTAGATCCTGTTTTGTTACCTACATCTGGTATGATTATTGATAGAAAGAACATTGAACGACATTTAATGAGTGAACCAAATGATCCTTTCAACCGATCCCCCCTTACGAAAGATAACTTAATACCTATGCCGGAGCTGAAGGAGGAGATACAAAAATATGTTGAGGAGTTGAGGAAAAAAAAGAAAATAGAAAAGCAGAAGCAAAGGGAGTTACAGGAGCAAAAGGAGTTACAGGAGCAAAAGGAGTTGCAGGAGCAAAAGGAGTTACAGGAGCAGAAGGAGTTGCAGGAGCAGAAGGAGTTGCAGGGGCAGAAGGAGTTGCAGGAGCAGAAGGAGTTGCAGGAGCAGAAGGAGTTGCAGGAGCAGAAGGAGCAGCAGAAAATGCAGGAGCAACAGAAGTTAGGCATGGATTCGGAGTCCCAATCACAGCCACAGTCGCAATCACAGTCACAATCGCAATCACAGTTGATTATAAATGACGCATCAGTAACAGATGCAACAAAAGATGTTTCAGCAGAGGTGGTAACAGAAGTGAAAACAGAAGATGAGACAACAAAACAAAATGTCCCAAAATAAAAAAAAAAAAAAAATAAAAAGAAATAAAATAAAATAAATGATACTATAAATAGGCAATTACAGACTAATAAAATAATAATTAAGAAATATATTTTTTTTTTTTTTTTGTAATAAACGAAGTTTTGTTAAAATAAAACTGTTAGTACGTTTTTTTTTTTATATTTTACGTCTACATCATTATTTTACACATGATCACATACAAAAACTAAATGAGGGCATTATATTAGAACAATTACTTATTTGTCAGACACATTTCAATATAATTATACATTTTGCATCTTTTTTTTTTTTTTTTTTTTTTTTTTTTTTTTTTTTTTTTTTTTTTACATACATAGTACAGTACAAGTAAAAAAGAAATATCGAAAAAGGAAAACAGTTTATACATTTGTATACCCTTTATATATCCATGTATATATATACGCATTTACACTCATATATATACGCATTTATATTTCCATATATATACGCATTTACATTTACATTTACATTTTCATATATATAAGCATTTATATATTCATATATATATTGATTTATTGTATAAAAAAAAAAAAAAAACTAATCATTAATTGCTAATAACTTGTAGATTTAATGTGTTTATAAATAATTTTACTTACATATATAAATACATCTTTATTTTATTTTTTATTTTTTTTTATTTTTTTTTATTTTTTTTTATTTTTTTTACCCAAAATGGAGTTTAAATATTGAATGCAAAAAAAAAAAAAATTATGTTGTAAAAATTAATATCATTTTTTTTTGGTATGCTTTAAAACTGAGATTATTTAAAAGTGCATAAGCTTTTTTTATTTTTTTTTAAATAAATTATGTACATTTTGTAATACAATTATGTTATTTGTTAGTATATGGTATAATAAAAAAAAAAAGTAAATAATCAAAAAAAACAAGCAAACAAACAAGCAAGCAAGCAAGCAAACAAGCAAGCAAGCAAACAAGCAAGCAAACAAGCAGACAAACAAGCAGACATGTATCAAATTAACAAAAACAACTACTGCAACAATCCAAAAAAAATAAGATAAAACAAAATAGATACATGCATAAACAAACAAATAAATAAATAGATATACAAAGTATGTGCGTGTAAAAATTAATAAATCCAGAGTGGGACGTTGTTTTTTATTTTTGTATTTTGTATAGAACCTAAAACAATTAAAATAATATAAAACTCATTAAATCGATCTGTAAATTTTAAAACCTATAATTATTGAGCAAGCCAAAAAAAGATAAGTTTTCCAGTATTTAAAAAACATCATTCTTTTTAACTTTTTACTATTTTGAACAAAATTTAAAGTATTTTTAGACATGTTTTCAGTTTTATATTGTAATGCTTTAATGTCTCTCCTTGTTTGATACAAATTATCTATATGGTTATTCATAACTGAATTAATTTTATTTAGTTTTTGTTTTACAGCTATTATTTTTTCATCTTTACAACAAGTGTTAATACTTTTTATGGTGCGTTTCATGAAACTTTGAATATTATACAGTTTTGCTTCACTGGTTATATTATTCAAATTATAAACATCGTTATTAAATAAATCTGATTTTATATACAGCTCTAGCTTTTTTAAAAATTCAAAAACATAATTCTTAAAATATGCTTTGTCATCATGACCAATTAAAAAAAAAACTAGTTTTTTTTCATTACATATTGTAAAATATATAATTCGACCATTCCAATTAAGAATTTTTTTATTACTACATTTTTTTTTTTTTAAAGAAATTAATATATTGTTAATTATATGGTTAACTGATATATCTACATCACGACTATATAAGGAATATTTTAATAAAATTTTTGTATCTTCTAAAGAGGCTATACAAACATATTTAAATGGTTGTACATTCTCTTCTTCATGACATGTAGTATAATAATTTTTTTCATTTTCTGCTTTTTCATAATAGTTAGAATGTCCATAGCTGTCTTCTTCACTATCTACCTCTTCACTGTAGTAGCTATTTGAGTTAATACTTTCCTCGTCTGAAATTAAATACATTTTTTTTTTCTTCTAGCTTGTGTTGTTCATTCGTGTGTGCATATATAAATAGATATATATATATATATATATATATGTACGCTTCGATATACTAATATATTAGTATAGATATATATGTATATTTATATATATATTTATGTTTTTAAGTACGCCCTTTCAATAAACAACATAAACATATATATACGTACATAACATTCGATTTCAGATTGGTACCATTTTCTTCTTATTTTATTATATATAAAAAAAAATTACTTTTTTTTTTTTTTTTTTTTTTATTTTTTTTTTTTATATATATAAAAAATGAGTGGTTTAAAATGTTTTTAATAATATTCACAAATAAAAAAAAATGATAAGTACCTTCGTATTATATTCTATTTTTATATTATAAATTGTTATTTTTATAAAACGTACTTTAAACGAGGCCGTATGTACTTATACATAAATAATGTAATGTAAACATGTACGTGTGTTTTTTTTTTTTTTTTTTTTTTTTTTACTCTTAACACATTTATTCCGCATATAAAAGAAAAACAACAAAAAAAGGATAGTGGCATATATATCAGGACGTGTTAAATTATATGTACATTCAGTGATATGTAACATTATTTAAAAAAAAAAAAAAAGAAAAAAAGTAGTAGTATTAACTATTAGCAAGAACATGGTTAGCATAATTAACATAAAACAACTACATAATTTAAGTGGTCAAATTTTGAATTAAAAGCAAAAAAATAAGGAAAGAAAAATGAATCAACCGATCCATCCATAAAAAAAAAAAAAAAAAAAAATATTTGATTTACAATTTCTGTAATTAATACATCACGTTATTATAAAATAGGAACAAAAAACAAAAAAATGAAAAAGCGTTTTATACGACCACTATTCAACAATCGGAGAAATAAAAAAAATTAAAATAAGAACAAATAGTTAAATATCATGTTTTTCTCTTTTTTTTTTTTTTTTTTACTTTATACTTAGCAGTTTAAACATTTTATACTACTTTGTGATTAATATATAAAAGTACATACGTGTAACACTTACAATATAACCACAAAAATAGAGTCTAAAAGTGAGAATATTTCAGCACAAACAGCTAAATGAAAATTGTAATTTGTTCTATAGACATGTTATGGTTAAAAATTTCAAAAGATAATATGATATAAGAATGTACATACGTAATATAACACTCCTCAATAGGTAGCCAACAATTTTTAACAATAATTTTTTTTTTTTTTTTTTTTTTTGTCAACAGAACATTCCTTTACTCTTATTTATATTGTTGTATATAAGCGTAAAATTTGTAAATACATGCATATTTACGCATGTATATAACACGCCCATTAATTCATTACAGAAATAATGCTTAGGTTATAGGTGATGAGTGATAGGTGATAGATGATATGTTTATCAAAACGAAACTAAAATCATGAAAAAAAAAAATAAAAAAAAAAAATTAAATAAATAAACTTTTGATATATGTTCGAATTAAGTATACTTGAATTAAATAATAAAAAAATTAAGTCTTAAAAAAAAAAAAATAAAAGTAAATAGTCTTTGTTTTTTATGTTTAAAATTGATACGCAAGTGTTATATATTTATATGCACACATATGTATTTGAATCGTTTTTTTTTTTTTTGAAAAAAAAAAAAAAAAAAAAAAAAAAAAAAAAAAAAAAAAAAGATAGTAATATTGCGTTCATAGTTCGTTTTTCTTTTCTTTTCTTCTACATTATTTTATTTTCTTCTACATTATTTTATTTTCTTCTACATTATTTTATTTTCTTCTACATTATTTTATTTTCTTCTACATTATTTTATTTTCTTCTACATTATTTTATTTTCTTCTACATTATTTTATTTTTTATTATTTTTTTTTTTTATGCTTTTTCTTTAATAATAACGCTCGTATATATATAACGCTTCCTTCCTTTCTTTTACTCACCTAAACCGATAACTTTTTAACTTCATAAACATATATATTACCATCAGTTGAACCACAAAATAAGAACTGTCCATTGGCAGACCAAGTTATGGATGTACACCATGGTAATCCTACCTTGCTTTGTTTATCTGGTTGAATTTCTGATATAATTAATTTACTTTCTAAATTCCATATTCTTATAAATCTGTCAGTAGCTGCACATAACCAATAATCACATGGTGAGAAACAAAGTGAATTTATAGTACAACCAGTTTCTAATGAATATAAATGCTTACCTTCGTTAACATCCCATAACTTAGAAACTCCATCTTTTCCACCAGAAGCACATAAAGAACCATCAGGTGATATAGTAACAGTATTTAAAACACCTGTATGTGCTTTCAAATTTTTATTCAAACCACATTTTTTTAAATCCCATACTTTAACTAATTTATCCCAACCACAGGAAACAATAATTGCTTGTTTTGGTGAAGGAGAAAATCTAACACATGTAATCCAATCAGTGTGTTGTTCGTCTGTTATAGTATATTTACATTGTGCTAAAGTATTCCATAATTTAATGGTTTTATCACGACTAGCTGATACTATTTGTCTATTATCTGGACTAAAAGATACACTAAAAACATCAGATGTATGTCCAATAAATGATCGAATAGTTTCACCTTGTGTTAAATCCCACAAGCGAACAGAATGATCCCATGAGCCTGATAATGCAAACAATCCATCGGAAGAAATGGAAACGTCATTAATAGCTTGTGAATGACCAGTTAATGACTTTTTAGCAGTTCCAATTTCTCCTGAATCACCTTCTGGATTTATATTCCATACAACTAACTTTTTATCTGAAATAATAAAATAATGGAAAAAAAAAAAATAGGTAAATAAGGCAAATGCAAAAAAATAAAAATAAAAGAATAAAAAAAATAAAAATAAAAGAAAAGAAAAAAATAAATCAAAAAAAAAAAAAAAAAAAAAAAAAAAAAAAAAAAAAAAAAAAAAAAAAAAAAAAGGGTTCAAGAGCAATGTGTATTATATACTATGACATATACAAATAAGTACAAATAAAATTTAATAAAACGTAAAGAACAAAATAAAAACTTAAAAGTTAAAAAAAAAAAAATTATTAATGTTACGTATATTCAAATAAAGTAAACTGTTTTGTATATATTTACGCATTATGCATATACAGTGATGAACGTATATATATACATACATTTTCATTTATCAGAGCTATTTATAAGCTTATTTTCTCTTCATATTAGAATATTCAGAGTGAGCTGGGATAAGCGTAAATCATCATTGAAATGAAAGTAAATATAAATATAAATATATATATATATATATATATATATATATATACATGTGTATACACTCATATTTATGATGGTTTATTTTATATAATATATGTATTACCTCTCGAAGCGCTAACAATAGTTTTTAATTTTGTGTCTGTAGGGGTTGAAACTGAAGTAACCCAGTCACTATGACCGCCTTCCAGTACACCTCTCAACGATATGTCAACTTCTTGCTGGTATTCCATATTTTTACTTTTTTATTTTGTTTTGACTAAGTTATCTATAAAAAGGTATTAACATGTATATGCATGTGTGGTAAGCGTTGCAAAAACGGGTAAATACATGTAAGTGCATATATGTATATATGCTTTATGTATATATGCTTTATGTATATATGTTTTATGTATATATGCTATATGAGCATAGTGTTCTTATGTATATGCAACTCTGTGCTCATCACGCAAATATTCGATCGCTCGGTATATGATTTTACTTTTATAAGATAAAAAAATATATACATATATATATACACTAACAAGCAGTTGCTAATATAATGAAATATATATATATGTAGAACAAGCATTTGTTACGTATATTTAAAAAAATGATAAAAGCATATTTAATTTTGTTAATACATTCATATGTACGTGCTTCTATATAATATATATGTAAACGCTTGTTTTATTTATGATGTTATGCCTCTTTTTTTTTTTTTTTTTTTTTTTTTTTGCATTTACATAAAACATATATGTAATATTCTTATTTTGCCATCTTTTTATATAAATATATTATTTTGTTCTTTCTACAATTTTATATAAACTTACTTGAGAAAAAAAAAAAAAAAAGAAATATAAAAAATTAAGTTATAAAATAATAAAAGTTTTAAAATAAAATAAAAAGTATAATATCAAAAGTTTTTTGATTATTATTTTTTTTATTTATATTTTTATAATTTTTATATTTTTTATAATTTTTATAATTTTTATTTTATTTTTTAAATAATTATATATATATATATATATTTATGTACTTAAGATATTTTTATCGTTCTGTATTTTTATTATATAAAACATATAATAATATGCAACTCACTATGCCAAAAAAAAAAAAAAAAAAAAAAAATTATATATAAATATGTATATATGTACAAATATATAAGCAAATTTTTTTTTTTTTTTTTTTTTTTTTCATAGGCTTTAGATAAAACTTTTCATAGGTATGTACGTATATGTATATATAAGTTTTATAAGAGTTTATTTATTACGTAGTACTTCCCATCACTTGGAAATAATAAGGGAAAAATCCATAGTAAAGGATAATTCTACAAAAAAAAAAAATACATATATATATATATATATATATACATTAATTGTTCTCAATTTTTTTTTTTTTTTTTATATCTTTGTATAAAAATAATTATACGTAATAATAAAAAACGTTAAGGCTTTTTTTTTTATTGTTTTTACTTTTTTTTGTTTTTATTCATATATCTTTCAATTTAAATGAATAGCTTAGGGTGTTTGAAGGGGTTAACCTAGCAAGATGAAAAAAAAAAAAAAAAAAAATTAAATAAAAAAATAATAAGATAAAATAAAATTACTTCATTATATTAAATTAACATTGTGCCTGTTATGTGATTTGTTTCGAATCGTTATAAATATAAAACGTAACATGAGTCATGTTTGTATAAATGAACATATATGCATAAATTCATACTGGTTTTAAAATATAAGTACTGACATTTTGTTTTACTCCATCTTTTTTCCATTTAAAACTTACTGGAAATGCTATATTCCAAAAAAACATATATACATATTATATACAAGGATAATATATGTATATACGTGTACGAGTAAAATAAAATTAAAGAGAGTGAATACATTTGTTAGAGGGGTGTTGATAATTTTGTTGGTTTATTTCAAGTTAAAAAAATGGAAGGCTTTGAAAAATTAGTACGCATACATATGTATAGGTATACAATATAATATTCATTTTTGTAAAATGCTCCAAAACAATTAATTATACATATGTATGTATATAGTAACTTTTTTTTTGTTTGTTAGCTGCCCGAATAAAAATAAAAAAAAGCAGAATTAAAAATTCGCGCTAGTACAAATACAAAGCGTATACGCATAAGGAGATGTATATGTACATATGTATATAATTTTTTTTTACTTCAATGCTTTTTTTAGATAAAAAGTATTAATTTGAAATAAGTTCAAAAGGGCTACATAAAAAAAAAAAAAAAAAAAAAAAAAAAAAAAAAAAAAAAAAAAAAAAGTTTATTTTTATTTAATCTGTTGTTATCCTATTTTATTTTTCTTGTCAACATTAATCATTCAATATTACTACATATTAAAAAAAAAAAAAGTGAGGGGAATAACTTTTTTTTTATTTTTAATAAAATATTGATTGTACATTTGTTTTAAAGACTCTTTATTTATATCATGATAATTGGTAAACTATGCTTGTCTTGATTAGTACAACGATCTTTATAATATTGTTGTTTTACACACTTAAATAAAATAACGCCATATGTATTAAGACCTTTATATATGAATAGGGTACAAAAGTTTTGAAATAACCTAAATAATTACATCTTGCATTGTTATGAAAAAAACAACCAAGAGTATCTATTCTGAGATTATAGAGAATAATGCAAGTAAAAAGTATAACATAATTTGCATATTTTATATAATTTTTTTTGTTTTAATTGGTTGTGCAGTAGTAATAGGATTTATGCAATAGTGAGAGAAACTATACATAAAACTGAACTTATAAAAAGTAAAAAAAAAAATATTATATACATATTAAAACATATTTACGTTTAAGTACTTTTTTTACGGGTTGTTTTGGTTTTTGCCAATAAATTAACTTAAAACACTTCCGTTTTAAAGAACTGTTTTTTTTTTTTTTTTTTTTTTTTTTTTGTTATGATTCCACTCATTTTTTTATTTTTGTTTATTTATTCATTTATTTAGAATAATATCATTTGCTATTAAATATTACATTGTGACATCATCAATGTGCTCGATGGTTATATATACATGCTTATCTCCTTACAATATACACATACATATATATATGTAAATATATATATATATATATATATATATATATTTTAAACTCGTAAATTTTTTATACAACAGCTTAATAAATAGGCTTAATAATAAAAAGAAAAGATAATGAAAACATAATTTTTACTTCAAAGTATTCTATTAGTTTTTTTTTCCTTTTTTCACTTTTTTTTTTTTTTTTTCTCATTTTATTCTCTCCAAAGTGTAAAAGTAGCTAATAAATGTATACATGCACATTATTATTTTTTTACACAAATAGTAATTACAAATAATTAACGGAAAAATGAAAAGAAAAAAAAAAATAACAAAAAAGAATGCAAAAACGAAATGTAAAAAATAATGCAAAAAATAATGCAAAAGAAAATTTAATCATGTATTAATAAAAATTTTAATAGCAAAAGACGCTTTAATTTAAAAAAAATATTTATAAGTTTGACTTTACTCTTTTCTTTTTATTCTATTTTTTCTTTTTTTCTTTTCTTAAATACTATGTTTTTTTAAATACTATGTTTTTTTAAATACTATGTTTTTTTTAAATATTATATTTCCTTAAACATTATATTTCCTTAAATACTATACTTTCTTAAATACTATATTTCCCTAAATACTATATTTACTTAAATACTATATTTACTTAAATACTTATTTTCTTAAATACTATAATTAAAATAACACGAAAAAAAATATAAAGACACAATAAGATAATATATACCTTCATTGATATATGGAAATAAACAAAAGAAACATTTATAATGTAATAAACGTTTATAATGTAACAAATATATCCATCTAGGTATTTTTTTTTTTTTTTTTAAATTTACTTATAATCGTATTTAAAAATGAGTATGACGAAGGTAGGTACAAGATAAAAAAAAAAAAAAAATAATAATAAAATAGTATGTAGTATAATAAAATTAATCTTATATTAAGGTGTGTTCGTAAATTTGTTTAAAATACAGTTATTGATGTTGATACTGCTTCTATTACTACTGCTGTTATTGCAACTACTACTGTCACTATTATTACCACCACTACTAATACTAATACTACTACTACTACTACTACTACTACTAATACTACTACTACTACTAATACTACTACTAATACTACTACTAATACTACTACTACTACTAATACTACTACTAATACTACTACTAATACTACTACTAATACTACTACTAATACTACTACTAATACTACTACTAATACTACTACTAATACTACTACTACTACTAATACTACTACTAATACTACTACTACTACTACTACTAATACTACTACTACTACTACTACTACTAATACTACTACTACTAATACTACTACTACTACTACTACTACTACTACTACTACTACTAATACTACTATTAATAATAATTTTTTTTTTTTTTTTTTTTTTTTTTTTAAGGGATCAGCAAAAGAATTATTTAAACAAATGAAAAGTGAGGTTAGTTAAAATTTTTATGCCTAACTACAGAGCTTATATATATATATATCTGTACATGTGTGCGGGTGTATATACTCATGTAACGTGTGGTATTTATAATTCTCATAAAAACGGAATTATGTTCGCTCATATAAAATAAGTATTATAATTTTTATGTATATAAATACCCATTCATTATGTCTATTTTTTTTTTATTTTTTTTGGAGTATATACACCTATAACTATGCTAATTTTTTTTTTATATTTTATATTTTTTATATTTTATATTTTTTTATTTTATATTTTTTTATTTTATATTTTTTTATTTTATATTTTTTATTTTTTTTAGTTAAGATACAGAGAACGAAGTCCTGAGTTAATGGAAATGGCTAGTTCGGATGGTATCTTAGAAGGTAGCACAGATAGAGAACATAAGAAAACTTATTATGATGAAATAAAATATTTGAATAAAAGTCAGTTAAGAGCATATGTATGTAAATTAAAAAAAGAGTTAAAATATTATAAAATAAAAGAAATGAATATGGTTATAGAAATAAAATATTTAAGACGTAAAGTAAAAAGATTAAGAAGTATAATGGAAGAAGATAGTATTTTAAGAATAAATAAAAATAGTTTATATGTTAAAAATGATAAAAACAGTTCATCAATTAATTTTAATAATAGTGGTAGTATAAAGTCATTACAACATATACCCTGTTATTATAATTGTCAGAATAGTAATACTAAATTATCTGCAAAGAGTTATAATAAAAGTATGTATAAATATGATGATAATAATAATAATATTGTTAAACATAAGAATAAACATAACTCTTATAAGAGTAATAAAAGCGAAAGTCAATTTCGAAATGTATCAATCCGTAGCATAAATGATAGTATACATAAAAGCAGAAGGATGAGTGAACATAATTACAAACATGTTGATAATAGTAGTAATAAAAAATATGATAAAACAGTAATCCCTATAAAAAAAAAAAAGCAAAAGGATTACATGAACAATAATTTTTATTATAATCAGCGAAATTATAGAGATAGTAACATTTATAACAATAAATATAATTGCTCGTCTAATTATAGTTACACAGATTGTTACAAAGATAGTCGTAAATATTCTTCTTCTATGAGGTTTTATAAAAAGGATATACAAGGAAGTCAATCTTCATCTGGTAGAGTAGACCCAGACACAATAAGACCAGGCACAATAAGACCAAACACAATAAGACAAGGCACATTGAGGACAAGCGTAGAAAAAAAAAGTGAACTTCATAATAATAATAATAATAATAATAATAATAATAATAATAATAACGAAAAACAATTTTTACCTCAAAGAAGCTATTCTTCAACATCCAAATTTGAACTAAGAAAAAATTTAATATATAGTAATAAAAAAATAAGAGATTTATCCAATAAAATTAATAATACAATAACACATGATATAAAACATTATTATAAATCACAACAAAATATACTAAAAGAAAACAGTAGAGATATATCAGTTTCAAATCCTATTTTATTAAATAAAAATGATGAAAACTTAAAAAGTAGTGCTAGTTCTGATTTGAACAAAAAAAATGCAATTATAAAAAATAAAAAAAAATTTAGTGTTTCAAATAGTAACTTAATAAAAAAGAATAGTAAAATAGACATATATGCATTTTTACATCATCAGAGAGTGTTAAATAAAAAATATACTTCACCTTATGCATACAAAAAGGAAAATGAAAACAGCTATAAATATAATGGGTCTATAAAAACAGGCATTACAGAAAACATCATTGAAAGAAATATTAAAAATGTTGGAGTAAAAAAAAGTGAAAACGCAATAGTGCCACATAATAAAAATGATGAAAAAAATAAAAATAAAAAAAAAACGCAGAATGTGGGTAAGAAAAAGCATGATAAACAGGATAATGGCGAAGGAAGGAGTGAGGAAAAAAGTGATACTATAAATGACAAAAAAAAAGATTTAAACTGTGATAGTAGTATTACTCAATATAGTAATAACAACTCATGTGATAGCACTTACTCAATAAAAAAAGTTAAAACTTATTTATGTAATCAGCAGGAGCAAAGACAAGAGAAAATGTTACGACAGCAGGTAGAAAAGGAAAAAAAAGAAATATATGACTGTGTTGATAAAAAAAATGTAATTAATGGTATGAGAAACGATAAGGGAAACGGTAAGGGAAACGATAAGAGAAATTCGTGTATAACTATTTTAAAAAAATATATACCAGAAAAAAAAGAACACGAAAAAAATCAAAAGCAACAATATATAGAGCAACTAAGTAATGGCCAACTAAGTAATGGCCAACTAAGTAATGGCCAACTAAGTAATGACCAACTGAGTAATGGCCAACTGAGTAATGATCAACTGAGTAATGATCAACCAAGTGAATTTTATAAAAAATATAAAAAGTTAGATTGTTCAGGTTATAATACTACTAACGGTATTCGAAAAAAAATAAATACATTTACCAAAGAAACAAAACTGGAAGAAAAAAAAACAACAACAAATTTATTAAGTTTAAAACAAAATATAGATTTAAACATAAGAGAGAGTTTTAAAAAAGAATTAGAAGAATTACAAAGAAGAAATGATAGATTCGTATTAAAACCAAAAGGAGGTGACAAGTTTGCATTTAACAGTAGTAGCAATAGCAACAGTAGCAATCGTAGTAATGGAAAAAATATAAAGGCAGAAGAAAAAGTAGTTAAACGAATTGATAATGATAAAAAATATATTAAGCACGAAAAAAATGAAATAAAAAATGGAATAAAAAATGGAACAAAAAATGGAATAACAAATAAAATAAACAAAAATGTTTTAAAAGATTCTGACATATTGGACGTTTCTTTTAATGATATTGATAAAAAAATAAATAGTTTGAAAAAGTATTTAAAAAATAGTAAATCGTAACTTTTAAAAAAAGGTGTTTAGCAAGCATTGTAATGGGAAAAAAGTGAAGTATTGTATATGTATATACATAGGTATGTATATATATTTAACCATTACGAACTATGGGAGAAAAAGTAAAAAGTTGGAGCAAAAAAAAAAAAAGCAAAAGCGAAAAGGAAAACTATATATATACATATATATACCCATATCAAGTACGTTTTTGATTAAAATAAATAATTCTGCACTTAATGTGTGTTAATTGTGCTTTGTTTATTTTTGTTTTTAAGTTTTTTTTAGCTCATAAATTTAAAAAATAAAATATATGTTAAAACATTCAAACAATGAAAAGTTTTTTTTTTTTTTTTTTTTTTTTTTATGAAAACATTTTAATTAAAATTCAAATTACAAAACAACACGATTTATAAGAGTAACATATAAAAGAAAAAAAAAAAAAAAAAAAAAAGCACAAATTTGTGTATGTTTTTTTTTTTTTTTTTTTTTTTTTTTAAACAGAGACAATTTGTGTCCCTTTCGTTTGTCCAGCTGTTTATTTCATTTTTTTTTTTTGGTACATATGGGATTTCACCCGCGGTCACACAGTTAGTCAGGTCACACAGTTAGTCAGGTCACACAGTTAGTCAGGTCACACAGTTAGTCGGGTCAGTCAAACAGGAAGACAAAAAGTATAAACCGCCCAATCATATTTGTTAATTTTTATGTGACATTTTTTTTTTTTTGTTAATGTTTCCTGTTCCTCCCTTTTTTACAATTATCAAAGATCTAGACCTTGCACTGCTTAAATTGTGCAAACGTTTTAATTTTTTCGCGTGTTTTTTCTTTTTCATTTGTAAATAATTATTTTTAAATTTTTTATCTGTTTTCAATCTGTTTTTTAACATTGTTTTATTTTGTAACTTTTTACTCGATTTTTTTTCTTCACTTTCTTCCAAATTTTTATATTTTCCTTTGATATATTTGTTATATAATCTTTGTTGTTTGTTTGTTAATTTAATATTTTTTGACAAAGCTTCTACAATTTCAGGATGTACAGATTTTAAAGCATTTAAATGTTCTTCTTTACTATTTCTAACATCGCTATTTAATTTATTTAATAATATATCTCTTTTTTTTTTATTATTTAAATAATTAGTTTGATTGTATCCATCTTCTAATTCTCCTACATTATTAATTCTGTTTTTTTTTCCTTTTGCCCATTTTTGATATAAACTAGTACCATTTTTATCACTTGTTTTATTTTTACTATTTAATGTATTGTTTTTATTATTTTTTTGATCATCCTGAAAAGTATCTACTTCAACTGTAACAAACTTCTTTTTTTTATGATTCCACATTTTTTTTTTTATAAATCTTTGTTGATTTAGTTCTTCTTCTTCATCTGGTTGTAAATCATATCCTGGTATATTCAATTCGTACCCTTTTTTAATGGTTAGTTTTTTTTTTTTTTCGTTTATTTTTTTTAAAATATCATCTAGTGACATACTTTTCTTAGAACGGCTACTACTATTGCTACTAATATTACTACTACTACTACTACCATCACAACGTTTACTTTTCTTTTTTTTATTACTATCAAGACATGTTTTATTATTCGTTAACTGTTTTAATACATTCAGTTCGTGTTGATCTATTTCTCCATTAACAAATGATTTTTCCCTTGTTAATTCATGAACATTATGGTCCATTATATCTAAGCAAGTCTCAAAGTCATAAGTAACCGAGTCCAATATATTGTTTGCATCGTTTTTATTTAACCTTATTTTCTTTTTATTATTTTTTTCTATTTTTTCTTTTAACTTATCAAGTTTGTATGTAACTTCTTCAGATATATTTTTTATTTTATTACATTGTTTCTTTTGAAAGTTATATAAAAATGATGCAAGTTCGTTATGTGTGTATTCTTTATTTTGAGATAAGAAATTTTTTTCTATTGACAATGTTTGCTCTTCTTCGTTGACAAATTTTACTTGGTTAATTTCTTCATCTATTTTGTTATCACTTACTACAGCTCTGTTATTTTCTGTAGAACATTTTACAATACCGTCGATGTTATCACTCTTTATATTTTTCACAATACTAGAATCATCCATATTACCATTTTCAACATTTTCACAATTTTCATAAATATTTTTTTTATTTTCTAAATCTGTCTGTATACTAGAAAAAATATTATCCAATTGTTTTAGTAGTTTTGTATTAGTTTTATCATTGCTGTTTTTATTATTTATGTCAGTAGTGTAATTTTCATAAATAGGATCAGGATGATAAAGTAAACTTAATTTGTATAAACCACCAATACTTTTTATTTTATTGACACATTCTGTACTTGCATATTTAGATACTTTTGGTCTCATATCATAATACAGTTTATATGATAATTGTATACTTTTATTTAGTTGAGTTAATTCCTCATCATTTTTTTTTAAATCTTCTATAAATTCAACATACTCACTAATGTTGTTCATTGCGCCTAGATATACTACATCTTCGGTTGTGTCTTTGTCATGATTGACTAGTTCGTCTTTACTTGTTGGGTCATTCGCGTCAGTTATGTCGTTTTCGTTAGCTACCTCTTCCTTAGTTCCTGAATCGGTATCATTAATTGTATTGTTTTTTTCAGTTGTATTGTTTTTGTCAGTTGTATTGTTTTTTTCAGTTGTATTGTTTTTGTCAGTTGTATTGTTTTTGTCAGTTGTATTGTTTTCACCAGCTATCTTGTTTTCACCAGCTATATTGTTTTCACCAGCTATCTTGTTTTCACCAGCTATCTTGTTTTCACCAGCTATCTTGTTTTCACCAGCTATATTGTTTTCACCAGCTATATTGTTTTCACCAGCTATATTGTTTTCACCAGCTATATTGTTTTCACCAGCTATATTGTTTTCACCAGCTATATTGTTTTCACCAGCTATATTGTTTTCACCAGCTATATTGTTTTTTTCTGTTGTGTTTTGTCTATTAACTGAGTTATTTATGTTAGCCAACTCAATCTGATGAAAAATCAACCGTTTTCCAATAAAAAAACATATTTCATAAGCATATAAAATATCTGGGATTGTAACGAGAGATATACCATAACCAGTATTGGACTCATCTCTACAAGCTCTTCCAATTCGATGAATAAACATTTTTGGTGAAAATGGTAAACTGTAATTAATAATGTTATTTACTGATATAATATCTATACCTCTGGCTGCTAAATCTGTTACCAATAAAAATTGTATATTTTTATTTGTAGCAAATTTATTTATTTGTTCTAATCGAAAAGTTGTATCTGCATTACCATATAATATGGCATGTTCAATTTTATAATAATTTAATATTTTACTATAAAATAATATATGATATTTTGTACAAAAAAAAATAATAGTTTTTCCAAGTTTTTTTTTTTTAAATAAAAATAATAATTTTAATAAAATAGCTGATTTTTCATAAGATCTTGCAAATAAAAATTGTAAATTAATTTTTTTATTTATAATAGTATCTGTATTTAAACATAATATATCTGGATTATTTAATTTTAATTTAAAATAGTTTTGTACATCAGTAGGTAAGGTAGCACTAACTAATAAAGTTTGTTTCGTTTTACAAGTACCTTGTAAGTGTTTATATATAGTATTCATATCGTTATAATAATTTAACTCTAATAATCTATCTGCTTCGTCAATAATTAGCATTTCTACTTTTTCTAGTTTCATTTTAGTTTCTTCTAAAATAAATGCTAGTCTTCCAGGAGTGCATACTATTATATCTGGATTTGTTTTAAGTTCATCAAATTGTTTAAAAACACTTATACCTCCAATAATCATATTTACTTTTAAGTTAAAAAAATTTTTACACAATTTTTTAATTAGTTTGTATATTTGTATGACTAACTCTTTAGTTGGTAAAATAATAATTCCACGTATACCAAAAAATATACTATGTTCTGATAACAAATCTATAAGTGTACTAACATATACTAATGATTTTCCTGAACCTGTTTTGCTTATACATATAACATCTTTATTACTCATTATTTTAGGAATACATAATTTTTGTATATCTGTTGGTTTATTATATTTCAAATTACTAGCTATACTTCTTGTCATTTTTTCACTTAAACCTAACTGTTGGAAACAACTTAAACCGGTTTTACCCCTTTTTTTTTTTTTTTTATTACAACTTTTTTTTTTTTTATACAAAACTAATTTTTTTTTTCTTAAAGGACGGTCACTATTATTTTCTTCTTCGTTTTCATCAGAACTTTCGCTTGAATTGTTTGTACTATCGCCTATCTGCCATGTTTCCTTGTTTTTTTTTTCAGTGTTATTATATAGCCAGGCATATTTTTTTAAAATTTTGTTTTTTTTATTACTATTATTATCAACATTTTTTGATGTTACGTTCTTATGTTTGGTTGATTGTTTATGACCATTTTTGTTTGTATAACTTCCTGGTTGTTCTACAACGTGACTTTTTTTGACTGTAGTTACAGCATTTGAGTTTTTTTTTATTTTATGCGTTTTATCACGGTTGGTTGTTTTTTTTCTAGCACCTGCATCATTAGTTTGCCAATTTATTTTTCCGTTTTTTTTTCCGTTTTTTTTTCCGTTTTTTTTTCCGTTTTTTTTTTCATTTTTTTGTTTACTTATGTGTTTAGATGATATAGTCTTATTTTTGCTTCCCCCATTTTGGCTTTTTCCATGACTGTTTTGTTTTCTGTGTCGTACAGATTTCATATTTGCCTCGACT
Organism: Hepatocystis sp. ex Piliocolobus tephrosceles; assembly: GCA_902459845.2. NCBI lineage: Eukaryota > Apicomplexa > Aconoidasida > Haemosporida > Plasmodiidae > Hepatocystis > Hepatocystis sp. ex Piliocolobus tephrosceles. Next base: position 28,237 of record CABPSV020000057.1, read on the forward strand.
GAAATAAAACTGAGAGTTACATACAAAGTTGTTAACACAAAAAAGGGTTTATACAAAAATGGTTAGTGCATATAATATATATATATATATATATGTATACTATTTTTTTTTATTTTTTTATTTTTATATATATATTTTTTTGCTTTATTGTCGTTACTTCAATTGTGACAAGACGAGGCGCGTTACGTCAGGCACGTTTTATATAAACAAATATTTAATTATAGGTCAATTAAAAAAAAAAAAGAAGCATGGTTTAGGTAGGGGTAAAAGTACGAACAAATATCAGTATAAGTTTTTACAACATTAATAAAGTTTTTTAAATTTAGTATATTAAAAATAACAAAAAACTTTATTATTTTTATTCTTTATAATGTTCCAAATGACTTTAAGATATTTCTTGTAAATTGTTTTTTATTGTAGAAACAGATATATATATATATATATATATATTTTTTTTTTTTTTTTTTTTTTTTTTTAAATTTAAATGTTTGGCTTTTAAGTTTATTTTTTTTCAGTTTATTTGTAAGCATGTATATATATATATATGCATATAAGTTGAGTAGAGGGGACAGCAAAAAAAAAAAAAAAAAAAAAAAAAAAAAAAAAAAAAAAAAGAGCATATATGCAATGTACATATAAATACATATGTATACATATATGTTTAACCACGGTGGCGGCCAAAAGCTAATACGATATTTCGTGATTTTTTTTTTTTTTTTTACATCGCACTATACATACATACATATATATATATGTATAGCACTCACTGAGAAGGCAAAAAAAAATGTATAAAAATGATAACATGATTATGATGTAACCTATATATTTTTGATAAGTGCCTTATGGGTATTTTTTAGTAATTTCAATTTTTTAACAGATTTTATTTTTACTTAATATGCATACATAATACATTTGTATATGCTTATGTATCTTACATAAACTTATTCGTGTATATTTTTATTGTATATATGTATGTATGTAGGTGTATACATATAATTTTTTTTATTTTTATTTATTTTTTTTTTTGCCATATAAACCTTTTCGAATTTGTTATTTTACGGCTATTAAAAAAAAAAAAAAAAACAGTAGGATTCAGACAATTTAAAACTGAACTTATTCATAAAACGATAGTAATAATAGGTACTACAACTGGACTAGTGAATAATAAGCTTAATTTAAAAAAAAAAAAAAAAAAAAAAAAAATAGGAAAAAATAGGAAAAGAAAAAAAAATATAAGAGCAAAATTTAAACAGTTGTTAAAATGTTTTAATATTGTTCTTATACATGCGCACACACATATAAATATATTTATACAATGTTTATATAAGTTTATTATTGATAAAAAGAAAAAGCACAGAGAAATATCATAAAAAAAAAAAAAAAAAAAAAAAAAGAGCAGAACAAACGAATGAGCTAAAGCAAAGATACAGATAAAGTCAAACCATGGTCAAAGAAAATAGAAACAGAAAGTAAATAGAATAAAAAGTGAATAAAAACTGAAAGTGAATAGAGTTAGAGACCAAATTAAAATCATGGTCGAAAAAATATGAACAAAATAAAAATAAGAAAATTCGAAGATCCTAATTTATGGATATATGAAAATGTTATAGGTCGTGGAAATAAGTTACAAAATAATTTTACTCTTAATAAAGAATTGAATGAAAAAGCAAAAGAAAAATTAAAATTACTTTTAAAAGACTGTAAACAGTATGACAATGAATTAAAAGGTATAAAATGTAAAAGGGAAAGTATTACATTCAATAATTTACACGTTAAAAAGCAAATTGATGTAAATACTTTCTTTCCTAACCCTTTTAAAAAAAAAAAACAGGTTTTTAACATAAAGCCATTTTTATGTGAACAAAGTAAAGTTGCTAGTACTGCTATTAACAATGGTAGTAATGCCATTAGCAACGAAAACATCAGTAAAAAAGATGAATTTTTAAATAATATTTACCAAAATAACACAACTGATGAGAAGGAGATACAAAATACACTCATAAGAAAACTAATAACAAAAGAACAACATAAGAAGCTTTTTTTAAATAATATAAAAGAACAAACAGAGCAAAAAAAAAAAGATATATTAAAAGTTTATTCGTTTTTTAATAATCATATTAATTATTATGACCAACACTTAAAAAAGAAATATATGGATGTGGTTTTACAAAAAGATGGGCATGACCAAGTTGAGCATAATCAAGTTGAGCATAATCAAGTTGAGCTTACAAATAGTGAAAATACAATAAATGAACATACAATAAATGAACATACAATAAATGAACATACAATAAATGAAAAGAAAAAATGGAAAATAGTAAAAGAAACAGATTATATAAAAATGGAAATAGATACAGTCTACCCACTTACAAATAAAAATATGACAAGCTTTGATAATAACATAAATAATGACATTATTACTTGTCCAATAAAAAACGATGATAATAATTTAAAAAGTAATAAACTTTTTAATACTGTTTCCATTTTAGAAAAAAGTGAAAAAAATGACATAAATACTGTAATGAATAATAATTTTGTTATTAACATGGAAGAAGGTAATGTAAAGAAGGAACTGAATATAGTTATTAATAATGATATTAGTGATAAAAGAACAAATGACAATATTCATAATATTACCACTCATAATTATAACACAAACGATTATATTAATGATAATAGAAGTAAATACGTTATAAATGAAAATAAATATGATAATAATAAGTATGATAATAATAAAAGTGATAATAATAAGTATGATAATAATAAAAGTGATAATAATAAGTATGATAATAATAAAAGTGATAATAATAAAAGTGATAATAATAAAAGTGATAATAATAAAAGTGATAATAATAAAAGTGATAATAATAAAAGTGGTAATAATAAAAGTGGTAATAATAAAAGTGGTAGTACTAATTTAATGAATGAACCTATTGTTGACATAGAAGTGATTGATGTATGTACGAAAAAAAAAGATTTGAATAAATATAAAACCAAATCATTTAACTATAATAAAATTATGGATGATAATAACATAAATAAAACGAGTAATTACAAAATTGAGACTGACAAGTGTAAACTGGATATAGCTGTTGATTCAGATAAGTATGAGTACCTAAAAAATGAGCAATTAAATAAAAAAGAGTATTCAAATTTGTTTAAAAATGAGTATAATGGATTTGTTGACATAAAAAACAATGACATAAAAAACAAGGACATAAAAAACAAGGACATAAAAAACATTGATATAAAAAACATTGACATAAAAAAGAACATAGTTGATATTCTTAATAAAGATAGAAGTATGAATAAAAATAAATTAGTATATGAACATAGATTAAATGAAATTAAAACAAAAAGAAATGGACTGAGTGAAAAACAGGGAATGAATGAAAAATGTGGGATGAGTGAAAAACGTGGGATAAGTGAAAAACAGGGAATGAATGAAAAACATAATGATAACAAACAAGCTATAAAAAAATACTTATTTGATAATTTAAATGTGTTTGAAAAAATGCATAACATATCTTTATATAATAATATGAATAATGTATCATTTCCAGGAGATTTGGCAATGAACGAATTCGACTCAGTTTCTTATATTTTATCTAATTTGAAGGAAACAAAAAGAAATAAAAATATAGCTGATAGTGTTACCAATAAAGGTATTAATATTGTTTCATTATATACGGAAGATAATAAAGAAGAAAGAAAAGAATTAATAAATGGGAAGTACGAAAATAAAATGCTAGTTAATACTTATGGTAGTAATAATAATAGCAGTGTAATAAACAATGAAATAGTTTATAATTTTAAAAGTAATAATATATACATAACAAATGATAAAACTAGTAGTAAGGAGAAGTTAGACTTAAGAAATAGTCAAGATAAAACAATAAATTATGATGAAAGATCTTACAAAAAAAATGAATTAAATAAGTATACACATGGATATAGTTCGAAAAATATTAAACAAGGTCGTATAGAACAATACGAATATATTGATAGTAATAACATAACTGTACATTTACTTAGTCAACATGTAGGTATAGAAGAAGAAAAAATAATAAACGTATGTAAATATATATTAGATAATAGTTATATAAATAAACATACACGTATAGAAAAGGAAGTAGCTCAATTAATATGTGAAGAGTTTGAAGTATTAAACAAACTAAAGTTTAGTTCTATTAATTTAAAAAAAAGAGATCCTATAGTAACAATATTAGGACATGTAGATCATGGTAAAACTAGTTTATTGGATAAGTTTCGTAATAGTAATATTGTCAATAGCGAGGTAGGTGGTATAACACAAAAGTTAGGTGCCTTTGAAGTTAAAGATAAAAAAAGTAATAAAAAAATAATTTTTTTAGATACACCTGGTCATTCTGTATTTAAATCAATCAGACGTAAATGTGTTGAATGTTGTGATATAATTATTTTAGTTATTGCATTAGATGATGGAATAATGAGTGAAACAATAGAATGTTTAGAATTAGCAAAAAAATATAATATTCCTATAATTATTGCTGCTAATAAAATGGATAAATATGAATTTGAACATGTAGATATGTATTTAGATAAACTTTCGAAAAGTTTATTATCATATGATGTTATTACAAAATTAGAAAAAGAAAAAGGAGAAGTATCTATTGTTCCTATATCAGCAAAGTATAATATGAATATTGAAAAATTACAAAATAGTATTTTAGAAACAAGTCATAATTTGAATTTACAAAGCGATTATGGATCTTTATGTTCAGCTTATGTATTAGAAAAAAAAGTTGATACAACAAAAGGTAAAGTGTTAACTATAATATGCAAATCAGGCGTTTTAAAAACAAATACTTATATACTTTATGGATCTATATATACAAAAATTAAAAGAATTTATGATAGTAATGGTAAAATAGTAAAAGAAGTATATCCATCTGAATTAGCTCAAATTGTATGTTCTAATAATATATCTTTTACTGACGAATCTATTGGGTATGGAGATCTTATTTACGAAATGAGTAATTTGAAGAATGCTCAAAGTGTTGCCAAGTATAAGTCAAAGATACGACAGTATCAACGAATGCAGGATTATTATCTGGATATGGGCAATGGTATAATTGGTAATGGTATAAATAGTAATGGCATTATTGGTAGTGATATGGGTGATAATGGCATGGGTGATAATGGCATGGGTAATAATGGCATGATCGATAATGGCATGGTCGATAATAGCATGGTCGATAATAGCATGGTCGATAATAGCATGGTCGATAATAGCATGGTCGATGAATCTTCTAAACAAAGAAACAAAAAAAGAGCAGAAAAAAGAGAAGAAATTCAATCAGCTTATGCTACTTATTATACCACAACTGGAGTTAGTAACGATGTATCAGAAGATATTAATTATGATCATGTTGAGGAGTCTGGTAAAGGTAGCAATAGTAGTAGGTCTAGTGTAAATGACTTATCTAATGAAGAAAAAAAAAAAAATAAGAAAAAAAAAAAAAACGAAATGATTGAAAATAAAATTGAGTTACCACAAATACATTTGATTATAAGAACTTGTGATGAAGGTAGTATGGAAGGAATTATAGAAGGAATAAATGAATACAATAAAAAAGAAAAAAAAAAAAATTTTTGTGATATTAATAATTTTATAGATCGAAATTATATTAATAAAAAATTGTTATTAAATAATGATAAATATATGGAAAATGAAAAAGAATTATTTGATAAATGGAAACCATTTAAAATTATAACGAAGGGGATAGGTAGTTTCAGCGTAAATGATATAAAATATTGCTCTTATGTGAAACCTTGTTTTTTATTCGCATTTAATGTAGATATAGATAAACAAGTACAACAGTTAATTGACCACAATGCAAACGTTAATAACACTATTTTAAGAAAACATAATATAATATATGAATTATTTAAAGATCTTGATGATATAATTAATTATTATTTTAATTTATTATATTTATTTGAACCAACAGCAAGAATGATTATAAATAAGAGCGGATATTATTATTTAAAAAAAAATAAAGAAAAAAAAAAAGTTATGTCTGTTGATATTAAAGAAGGGACATGTAATAGTACACATACATATAATGTTATAAGAAATAAACAAATTATTCATAAAAATTTATCTATTCTTTCTATGCAAAAAAACAAACAAAGTACTAATGAATTATCGAAAGGTTGTACAACGAATGCAATCATATTTAACACTCCATCAGAAGATTTCCAAATTGGAGATGAAATAGTTGCTTATAAGAAGGTTGTGCGCCCTCCTCTTTTTAACAAAATTAAGACGTTCGATTTGGTTTATTAATGAGTGTGCTAGTGGTTTGTGCTATCGGATATGCTAATAATCGTGCTAACAGTAGTAACAGTAATAACAGTAATAACAGTAGTAACAGTAATAACAGTAGTAACAGTAATAACAGTAATAACAGTAATAACAGTAGTAACAGTAGTAACAGTAATAACAGTAATAACAGTAGTAACAGTAATAACAGTAGTAACAGTAATAACAGTAATAACAGTAGTAACAGTAGTAACAGTAGTAACAGTAGTAACAGTAGTAGCAGTAGTAACAGTAGTAGCAGTAGTAACAGTAGTAACAGTATTAACAGTAGTAACAGTATTAACAGTAGTTACATAACGTCTTAATTTTTTTTATTTTTTTCGTTTTTTACACAAACACATATTTAATTTATCTTTTTTTTTTTTTTTTTATTAGTTTTGTTTTCCACACAAGTAAATATTTATGTTTTTTTTATTAGTTTTGTTTTCCACACAAGTACCTACTTTTTTTTTTTTTTTTTTTTTTTTTTTTTTTTTTTTTTTTTTTTTTTAATCACTTACATTGTTTACTATTACTTAATTAATAAGAAAATAATTATGTGAGATTATAAATAAAAAAATTTACATATATGGACATATATATGGACATATATATGGACATATGTATCGACATATGTATCGACATATATATGTCACATATTCACATGTATATAAAACTGTTATATTGTATAAAACATGTACAAAATTAGACATTTGCCTAGCACAAAAAATACCTGTACATACATTTTGGCTTGTGCTGATATATCTATATATAACAATTGCAATATGTATATTTTTATGTGCTTATTTTCATATTCATGCGTCTTATATATTTTGTACACATTTCATTTGATTAACCATTTTTTTTTTTTTTTTTTTTTCATTTTTTTTTCTGTTCTTACTTAGTAATATTTTATAGACTTTTAAGGAGTTTTTAATTTTAGAACATTTTTTTTTTTATTTATTTTTTTTATTTTTTTATGTATTTTCTTTTATTTTTTAACAATTAATTTTAAAAATTAGTGTTAATTTTTTCGCTATTCGCTCTTAATTCGTTAGCCATATTGAAAACTTAGCTAAGTGTAAAACCTAAATTGACTCGTTTATGTACTGTGTGTACCGTTTCTTTTACTTTCTGTTCGTATATCGTACTTTACTTATGCTGCACATAACGCTTTTCAGTTTGTTTAAGTAGATGGTACACAGTTGATAGGATAAAAGGATAAAAAGAAGTAGCAAAAAAATTGCAGTGGTTTTTTATTTTCATTTTTGTTATCACTTTTATTTTGCTTTAATATATTTTTTGTTCCATAGTGTTTTTGTTCTATAGCTTTTTTGTTCTATAGCTTTTTTGTTCTATAGCTTTTTTGTTCTATAGCTTTTTTGTTCTATAGCTTTTTTGTTCTATAGCTTTTTTGTTCTTTGTTTTTTTACATTACTTATTTTATTTTATTTATTTATTTATTTTTTTTTATTTATTTATTTATTTTTTTTTGTTTTATGGTTTACTTATGCCAACACAAGAATATATCAACATCCCATATTGTTGTATTTGTTTTTGCAAGGGTATATCATGCGTACATGACTAACAACATATATGACTGATAACATACACAACTGATAATATAAGGATGACGCCACTTTACAAACTTGCAGGTATACAAAAAGAAGAAGGTTCCATAGTTACGTTTTATGAAGATGTTATTGTCGAAATGAAACACTCGTATAATAATTTATTTAAGACCATAATACAACTAAAGAATAAAATTGAAGAAAATGAAAAGCTTATTGAGACAAGTTTTAAATCTTTGGATAGTGAAAAAAATAATATGGGAAATAATGAAAGTGGTTTATTTAATAATGAAAGCAGGTTATTTAATAATGTTGATAGGTTAAACAACATAATCATGCCAGATAAAACAATAACGCCAAACAATACAATAACGCCAAATAAAACAATAACGCCAAACAATACAATAACGCCAAATAAAACAATAACGCCAAACAACATAACCACACCGAGGAATATATTGTGCGATAAAGAAAACAGTAATAAAGAATCACAATTTAATTGTATATCACCAGAGTTGACAAATATAAAACACAATACTTATTTTAATGACGAGTTATATGGAACATTCGAAAATAATAAAACAAATATATGCGAAACACAAAATGGTATTATAAATAACGAAAATAATAAGGATAGTAGTAGTAAGGATAGTAATAATAAGGATAGTAATAATAAGGATAGTAATAATAAGGATAGTAATAATAAGGATAGTAATAATAAGGATAGTAATAATAAGGATAGTAATAATAAGGATAGTAATAATAAGGATAGTAATAATAAGGATAGTAATAGTACAACAAAAAATGACTGGAGTAACGATGCTTTAATAAACGTACCCCATAATAATAGTAATTATTGTAATGTTAAAAACTTAAACGAATTTAATAGTTCAAATATGTCGATATTATGTAACAGTGAAAAGGAAATGAAAATGGAAGACGTTATAGGAGAGGCAGTACAATTGGATTATAAATGGAAAATTGAAAATGACGAAAAAATAGGAGAGAGAAGTGATACAACAGTAAATGACAGTTGTAGCGAAGTTGATAATTTTATTATAAATAATCATAGTAACACAACAAATGATCCAACTGAAAAGAGTGATGTAAATATATATAACGAATTAAATATATCTTTAAATAACACAAGAGGTAACAACAATTCTATTAATAAAAATGAACAACATATTTTAAATTCTGACATAAAAAAAAAAGATAATAATAATAATAATGATAATATTGCTGCATCAATTTCAGAAAATTGTTATGAACTTAATTTTTCAGATAATTCAATAGACTCTAATAAAATTACATTAACAGCGTTGCTAAATGAAAATAAAGTTTTAACAGAATTGTTGAATAAAAAAAAAAAAGAATATGAAACGATAATAATAAATAATAAAAAAATAAAAAACGAATTTTGTGATTATACTAATAATAGTTTTTTTACGGAAGATAAAACATTTTTAAATAATGGTGGATCCATATGTAATGTAAGAGATGGTACGGAACAATTGGAGATTGTGAGTGACTATAATATGACCATACCTGGAGGTGTACATGATGCTGTATATACGGGAGGACCTGCTCCTACACATGTTCCTATATCTACAAATAAAAACACAAATATATACAATGAGCAAGTAAAAACATTTAATAAAAGTTCCTACGAAATAAGAAAACAACTTTTTCATTTATTAAGTGAAAAAAAAAAAAAAAAAAAAAAAAAAAATCTCTTGAATAAAAAAAACATATTGCATAAAAAAAACCTATTGAATGAAAAAAACCTATTGAATGAACAAAACCCATTGAATGAAAAAAACCTATTGAATGAACAAAACCTATTGAATGAAAAAAACCTATTGAATGAACAAAACCTATTGAATGAAAAAAACCTATTGAATGAACAAAACCTATTGAATGAAAAAAACCTATTGAATGAACAAAACCCATTGAATGAAAAAAACTTATTGAATAAAAAAAACCTATTGAATGA
>CABPSV020000058.1:0-38005 GCA_902459845.2 Hepatocystis sp. ex Piliocolobus tephrosceles
AATAAAAAATAAATAAAAAATAAATAAAAAATAAATAAAAAATAAATAAAAAATAAATAAAAAATAAATAAAAAATAAATAAAAAATAAATAAAAAATAATTAAAAAATAAATAAAAAATAAAATTAATATTTTTCCAACTTTAACAACTCAACATTTAATAGTTCAAAAAAAATAAATAATAAATATGCTTAGTAATTTTTTTAGATCAAATAAAGGGTGTTTTAATTCGTGCATAAATATAATTATATTTTAATTATATCTTATTTAAACATTTTACTTTTTTTTGTTTTTTTGTGTGTAGTTTTTTTTTTTTTACTATTTTGGTGAGTAACAACTGATTTGTTCTATACATATTTACATAAAATTTAAATCTCATTATATTAGACAAAAAAAAAAGTGTTCAAACTGAAGTTTTTTTTTATATTTTTTAAACTCTCTTTTTTAAAATCTCTTTATTTAATTTTTTTTTTTTTTTATTTATTTCTTGCGCTTTTATTATTACTATTATTATTATTTTAATTTTTGCAATTTAAATAAAAAGTAGCATGCTAACAGTATAAACCGAAATATATATATATATATATATATATATATATATATGTATTTATTTATTTATTTCGCGTGTGTAGGCTTGTTGTTTTTCTTTTTTTTTTTCATCATTTTGAATAATATAAATAATTTATCAAAAGTACAATGGATAATGCAAAAGCTATAAAATCTCATTCCGTAAAAAGCAGTACAGCTTCAGAAGGAGACAATAATCATACATTGTTGGAAAAGCCATTAAATGATTTATTAGTTAATTGTAATAATAACTGTGAAGGTAAAATTAGAAAGGATATATTTATTGAGAGAATGGGACATATATATATATATATATATACCATTACTATATTTTTTTTCGAATTTGCTTAGCAACTAATAAATCTTACGCTTTATATATACATATTTTTGAGCGTGTCTATTTATTTTTATTTTTTTTATTTTTTTTGCAGATGTAATAAAACAAATTAAAGATAGCATTTTAAAGTATTCGAATACTAATGGATCAGTATATGACATTCACAAATTTTTTGATGGGGTTTTAGATGCTAATAATTCTCAGACTATTGTAACAGAAAATATCGAAAGCGGAATTGTAAAAACGATGTTTACAAATCATGAGTAAGAACATAAATTATTATTATAAACACATAAATTATTAAAATAATTTAATAATTTATGCTTGTTTTCAAAACGTAAAATTATGAACTATGCACAAAGTGTTTATGCGCACATTAATATAAATATATATATTTATATGTGTATGTTAATGCACGGGGGTATATATATATGTATATATATATTTTTTTTTTTTAGGTATGTTACAATATTTTTTTTTTCTTTTTTCTCTGTTCTAATAATTTTTTTTATAACGCTTTTTATAAGGGTTTCCATCCTAAAATATAAAAGTAAATAAAATATAATGTCAAGAAAAGTAATAATATTTTTAAAATAAAAAAAATACAAATGAATAAATGAGTAGATTACTTTGTAGATGCGGCATATGCGCAAAAGCTATTATTTATCTATTTACTTTATTATTTATTTGTTTATTCATTTGTTTGTTTATTTACGAGTTCATTTATTTATGTGTTCATTTATTTATTCATTTATTTACGAGTTCATTTATTTATGTTTTCATTTATTTATTCATTTATTTACGAGTTCATTTATTTATGTGTTCATTTATTTGCCTATATAAATATTAACCTGTCCATTCTTTAATTCATTCACCCCCTTATTTGTCCTTTTATTTTTTTTCTTTCCACTAAATCACTAGACAAAAATAAAAAAAGAAAGACCCTACTAGATGAAGTAACCTAACTTTTGCTTTTACCAAGTCGAAATAAAGGATCTCTTCGACCATATATAACTGAGCACAAAATAGAAAAAAAAAAAAAAAAAAAAAAAAAAAACATTCACTTACTCACCCATTCATATTTATATTATTAATTTTTTTTTTTTTTTTTGAAGCGTTTATGCATTATGAAATGAAAAAAAAATGTCACTGTTTAAATTACATGATAATTTTAATTAATTTTTATTTCAAATAAGTTTTTTAATTTACAATGTAACATATTTGTTTAAAAACATGAAAAAAAGAATATTGTAATAAATCGTTTTTAAAATAGCTATATATATATATATATATATATATATGACTGCTAACTATAGTTAGGATTTATACCTATTTTAATAAATAGCTATATTTTTCATTTTTTTTTAGACGTAAACAATAAAAAAATAAAAATATTTAAAAAAAATATTCAAAAAAAATGGTTTATGTATATTAACGATGTTAAAAAAAAAAAAAAAAAAAATACTTTGATTTTTGTCAGATTTAATGTACTAAAATAAAAGATAGAAAGCAGCGTGTGCATGCTTTTATTTTTGCATCCGTATATTTTTTGTGCGCAAGTTATATCACATATGTGCATATATTTCGTATACAACACATGCGCAGGTACATACTATACGTACAAGCACATGTACATATACGCTTTGAACTAACTTATATAATATACCTATCACTTATCATAAGCACGTACAAACATGATGGAACTAGCAAAAAAAAAAAATAAGATCAAATAATCTCAATCTGTTCCAATTTATAGTTGTATACATACTTTTCTAACTCATCGAACCCATTTGTGTTATTTTTAAATCTATTCTTTAAAATAAAAAAACATTTTTCTCTTTCTTCTTTAGGAAAAAAGTTGTTAATTAATTTTATTAACATTTCCCATATATTTGTTAATTGGTTAGTATTCATTATATCATTAAAACAAATGTTTCTTTTTCTTTTTTTATTTTCTTCTTGTCCTACATTATCAGTTTTGTCTTGTGTTACTCCTACAATACCCTCACGTGATTCTTCCATTTCTTTCTCTTCGGGTTTCTCAAAATTTTGAACAATTAAATCAATAACTTCAGCTATAAACGTTTCATATTTATTTTCTTCATTTTTTTTTTTTGTTTGTTTTATTAATTCAAAAAACTTTGTAAACATTTGTTCGGATAAAACTTCTTTAAATGCATCCATTAACATTTTTGCATGATCTATTTTTATATTATCACTTTTTTCTTCTTCTTGTTGGTTTTTAAAAATGCTTTTTTCATTATTTTCATCAACATATATAGTTTTTTCTTGATTTTTCCCTTGTGTTATATTTTGTATCATACTTAAAATTTTAGGTTGATTTTGCGTTTTTTTTATTGGGTTAAAAACATATTTTTTAGAATTTAAACTATTACTGTTAGTAGTATTATTATTTTTTACATTTTTTATAAAACAATCTTGAAAATTTTTACCAATTTTGCCCATTTCACTATTTTCATCATATTCGATTGTTTTAGCATTATTTGCATTGTTAGAATTAGCACCTGTATTGTTCATATTATTATTTACATTTTGTGCTGTATTCATACCTTTAAATAATTCAAAAAACTTTTCTATGTCTCCTTGTATTTGATCTATATCACGATATACACGAAAATGGGTTCTAACCCATTTAGATATTTCTTGTATTCTGTTTTTATTTGCAAAACGAGAATCTAAAAAAAATACAGCACCATAATCATTCCTATGTCTTATTACTCTTCCAATAGATTGATTAATAGCTCTCATAGCTTCTTCATTATACCAACTAGTACCTCTTGATACATTACTACTATTTTCAGTTGGATCATTTACTTCGTGTTTAAAATTATCCAAAAATACTTTTTTAAAAATTATTTTACTATCATAAACATTACCATAGGGTAATCCACAAATTATAACACCTCGACAACATTCGTCTTTAAAATCAATACCTTCAGATATTTTACCTCTACATACACCCATAAGTATTGCTCCTTTTTTTTTTTTTTTAATTATATTTTCATATTGGTTCAAAATATCTTTTAATTCACTTGCTTTATTAGGTTCAACAAATATAGTTTTATATGCATTTATTTTATCATATATTTTTAATTTTTTCCATATATTTACTGTTTCATACATAGATCCATAAGAAGCAAAAAATATTAATACACCATGAGGTATATAAATAATTATGTCATAAATACAATCTCCCAACGCTCGCATATAATTTTCATTTGATCTATTTTCATACGTTGATAATAAAATTTGTTTATTATAATGTGTCATACATCCAACAAATAATTGATGCGATTTTATAACATGATCATTCTCTAATACATGTTGAAAAGAAAAATATTTTCCACCAAGTTGTTTTGAAAATGGTTCGATTGGAGATAATGTACCTGATGTAACTACAATAGAATTTGTTTTTTCTTTTAATATTCCTAATAAACTAGCTGTAGCAGAAAAACATAGTAAAGAAATATTTTTACACTTAGTAGTCTCATATTTATCATAAACAATTTTAGTTTTATTTTTTCCATACTTTTTCATATTATCATATACTTTATTTACATCATCACAATCGGAATAAGCAATTGCTTCTTCGTTAATATAAAGTTGAAAATATTCAATACAATTTTTTACTATATCACTAAATAAAATACCAAAACATTTACGAATAATATCGATCGCACTTATATAACGATTTACATTTTTCTGATCCAACTGTGATAGTTTAAAGTCGTTCATATATTTATTTAACATTTCAACCATAGAAGATAATACTGTAGTAAAATCTTCAAAATTATCTTTTGTTATATTAATATTATTATTAGCAAAAATATCAAATATATTTGTACCTGTATATGTTTTATGTTTTTCTTTAATTTTTAATTTATCACTTATTGCTAATTTTTCATTACTTAACCATGTTACTAAAGAATTAATACTTCTATTTAACATAAATAATTGATCAACACTTAAATTATTTTTATTATCATCATCTTTTACTTTATCTAATATAGTTAAAGTAGCTTTAATCGATTCTAAAAATAAATTTAAATCAGCATCTCTCAATTTAAACGAAACTGCATCTTCTGCAACTGATTCTATATTATGTCCTTCATCGATAATTATAATACTATTTTTTAAATTTAAGTTTAAAACTTTACGAGTACTTTCATCAAATAAATAATTATAAGGTAATAAAATTACATGGCATTCATTTTGTATTTCTCTTGTAGCATAAAATGGACAAAATTGAATATTCTCTCCAACTGCATTACCTTTGCCCACTTCACTTAATGTTTCAACATCCATAGGAGTAGTAAAAATATGTTTAAATTTATATAAATTTTTCAAACCATTATGATAAATGCATTTTCCACTTGTTCTTGTTCTTTTACATTGATTATTTAATATAGTACCTTTATATAAATGATTTATATTATGTACACATAATTGATCACGAGATCCTAATATAGTAGTATAAAACTTATATTTTTCATGATTTTTTATAAAATAAACATTTTTTAATTCCTTTATTACTTGTTTTAATTGGCTGTGAGTTCTTGATGCATAAATTATTTTAGGGAAATCATTTTGCTGCACTCGATTTTTATTTTTATCATTACTTACATCGGTTTTAAAACCAAAACTTGTGTTTGTACTATTTTCGCTAATGTTTATAGACTCATTTAAAAATTGTCCTTTTTTTTCTAAATAATCAGCCAAGTAACTTATACTTGCGCACAGTAAACATAATGTTTTTCCTGTTCCTGTTGGAGATTCTAAAATCGCATTTTCTTTTTTTTTTAATGCATTTAATACACTTAACATATAATTATATTGGCAATCATAAAGTTCATATGGAAAATAAACATCTATGTCGTTTATTGTATAACGGTGGCTCGTGTCTTCGTTTTTTACAATTTTGTAACGCTTGTGTATAGTTTTCTCCATTTTTTTTTCTCCTTATATAATTTGTGGTTACAGAGCATATATAAAACGTGTCTTATCGTTATTATTGTTGTTGATGTTATTATTGTTGTTGATGTTGTTAATGTTGTTGATGTTGTTGATGTTGTTAATGTTGTTGATGTTGTTGATGTTGTTAATGTTGTTAATGTTGTTAATGTTGTTGATGTTGTTGATGTTGTTGTTGTTTTTCTTTTTTTTTTTTTTTAGAAACTTAAAAAACTACGGCTAAATCGAGTGAGCAGTGATAAACAAATCGTTTGTAAATATATATACATAAATGTACACAAATATATAGACATATATATATATATATATATATATGTATATATGTTAGAACGCGCTATTGTGCGATGACTAAGTGTGAATACGAATAAAGGAAGTCTATGTTATATAACTGTTTTGTGCATATATATATGAGTGTATACATATATATATATATATATATATATATATAAATCAACAGAAATTAACAGAAGTAAATATATATATATATATATATATATATATTTTATTTTTTTTTTATTTTTTTTTTATTCTATTGACGAAAACAGGATTGAAGTAAATATTTGCGAATGTTTTATGAAGTCACAATTCATTGATTCGTTTAGACAAAATTCAAAAATTTCAAAATACGTTTATAAGTATGTTATACCATTTAAAGGTTCTCTGATATGTGCAAAACGTATGATAATACGGGGAATATGCTTTAATAAACATAGACATGCGCTCATAGATACATACATATATAAATGCGTAAATGCATAACTATATACAGACATACATACTATGCATTTATAATTATACCTCTTAAAAATAGTACTATTTTTTTTTTTTTTTTTTTGATATTCTTATAAACTAGTTAAAACTTAAAAAAGAAAAAAATATTTCAATACTCATTAAAAACTACTAAATATTTAATTTAATCTTAATACTTTAATGAAGAATCGCGATAGTACGGTATTTTGTTGAAAATTTAAAAAAAAAAAAAAAAAAAAAAAAAAATAGCAAAGAAAAAAAAAGAATAAAATAAAAAACATAATATAGTGAGAGTAGACCAAGCAGATGTATGTGAGAAACTTATATAAAGGCTTATGTAAATAACTTTGTCTCAAGTTTAAAATAGAATACATATGTATATATATAATATATGTATAATTTTTTTTTTTTTTTTTTTTTTTTATAACTTTTATGCAAAAAAAAAAAACATGATCTACATATCATTAACACTTCCAATCTTAGAAAAACTTTCTAATTTATTGTTGATGTAGGAATTATACTTAAATTTTTTTTTTTAATGATAGTGTTCCTATTTTTCTTTAAAATTGTGAGAACATAAAAAAGTGTTTCATAGCATTAAACATGTAATTATTATATTCTAATTATAATATTAAACTTCAAAATCCGTTTTTTTTTTTTTTTTTTTTTTTTTTTTTTTTTTTTTTTTTTTTTCTTCGCTCTTTTGGCCTTTATGTTTTTAAAGAAGAGTTGGAAAAGTGGGTGATAAAGGGAATGTGTTCATGTTGATAAATTGCGTAATGTTTTAAAAGTATTAAACATTATATTATATATTAATAGTTTTTTTTTCTTTTTAATGTATAAATGTTGAATGGTATTAAAAGTAAATAGTACTATCAAAAATGTAAAATATATTGTGTTGGTATGAATCATACCATTTATATTAGTATTAAAAAAAATTAAAAATTACCCAACATTGCTTTTGTTTTACATTCTGTATAAATAAACAATTTTGATATTAAAACAATGTATAATTATGTATATATTTATGTATATAATTATGTATATAATTATACTAATATGTGCTATTATATAACTTTTAAAAAATCTGGTTGTTTATTAATAAGAATGTTTTGTAGAGTGTTCTGAGTGGTAAATAGTTTTGAGTGGTAAATAATTTTATTATCTAAGCGTTTCTTTTTCGCTATGCATATATATACAGAACTAATAACCTACGTACAGTTATTTAGGGTGATATCAGTACTATATGGTATAATGGCTTTATCGTTTATATATTTGTTCACATAGTGTTCTGCAATAATTCATAATTAATAGATATGAATATAACATACATATGCGATATGTAAAAAAAAAAAAAAGGTTCATATATCAACACATTGGGAAAATAAATAAACAGAAGGTGCTATTATACAAAGATTGTTATTATAAGATTAATATGCAACATGTTTAGTTTAAATTAATAAACATATTTAAAAGGGAAAAAAAAAAAAAATTCAATAAAATAAAAATGTTTATACATATATATAATATATGCATATATAATTATATTTAGAATAAGTCCGTATATTATTCTCTTCATTGATCGAGTAAAAATATTAATTTATAAAAAAAATAAAAATATCACATATATATATATATATATATATATATATATATATATTATATTTAAAAAAAAAAAAAAAGGATACCAGCTTTACAAATTATTTTTTTTTATACTTGAAGAATTATAAATTCTCCTAAACAATATCTAAATGATGATATGTTTTTTTTTTTTTTTTTTTTTTTCCACGTTAAGCCATTGTTCTGCTATTTCTGAAAAATTATTCGTTTATGTATTTTTTTTGGTTTTTCTTGGTATAAAAAAAAAAAAAAAAAAAAATAGCGTAAGCCCAACATCATATAACTTGTCAAAGGGACGTCTTATTTTTACATCGAATTTAAACACATTTTAAATAAAATCTGAAAAAATTTTAAGCAAAATTTAAAAAAAAATTAAGCAACGTTTAAGCAACATTTAAGCAACGTTTAAGCAACATTTAAGCAACGTTTAAGCAACATTTAAGCAACGTTTAAGCAACATTTAAGCAACGTTTAAGCAACATTTAAGCAACGTTTAAGCAACGTTTAAGCAACGTTTAAGCAACATTTAAGTAATATTTATTGAAGTACAATTTAAACAAAAATTTATTATTTAGTATTTTAAGAAAATAATCAGATAAAATAAAATGGAAGAAGCAATTGTAGAAAAAACCATTAAACAAGAAAAGAATATGAGCACGGAGGAAGTTTCAACAATAAAAGGAGAAGTTAAAACTGAACAATTTTCTTTTGAATTACTCCAAGAAATAGATAAAATGAAAAAAAGGAATATTACATATTTTAATATTAAGAATAATAATACAACTAACCATACAAATAACAAAATAATCTATAAAAAAAAAAAAAAAACCAAAAATGTAGATAAAACAAAAAAGTTAAAAAAATTGCTAAAAGCTGGAAGTAGATTAGAACAAAATATGATTCAAGAAATTAGTGAAAGAAGAAAAAAGAATAAATCACAAAAAGAAAAGAAAAAAGCTAAAAAACTGGAAGGAGAAATAAAAGTAGGTAAAATGACAGTTATTAAAGATATATCAAAAATTCGAAAATGTGATAAAAAACATAAAGGGACAATATTTAAACTATCATCGGATGCTATACAAAAAATAATGAAAAATAAGTAATTTATTATTATTTTTTTTTTTTGTATTCATACTTTTTGTCTTTATATATATGTTTTTTTTTTTTTTTTTTTTTCAAAGAAAATTTTTCTTAATTTATACTTTTTTTTATTGTTTAAACAAATCCCAAGCTAGTTTATTTATTAATAGAGATGTACATCTGTACATATGTAACAGTACTTTTATTACGCTTCCATATTTTTTTAGTGTATATATTTAAAAATGAAATACTGTTATTATATATATATATATATATTTTGTTACATATGTACCAATACTTAAAGTTAATACTATTTATTTTTTACATATATATTTCTTTTAACTTTTTAATCTTTTGTTATTTTCCTATGCTTTATTTTAACATTAAAAGCGTTCCTACTAATATAGGTAAAAAAGTTAGAGTTCGCACACGCAGTGCATAAATAAATGTGCACATTACAAACTAATCAAGAAAATTAATTTTTCTATCATTAAAAAAAAAAAAAAAAAAAAAAAAAAAAAAAAAAAAAAAAAAAAAAAACATATACATATACATATACATACAAACATATACATATATATGTACAGGTGTATATAACACAATTCTTAAGTGACCATATTTCGGTAATTATAACAGTGAAAAACCAGTTAACAACAAATAATAAATATAGCTATACATATTTATATTTAATTTATGATAAAAACAGATACATATATATATATATATATGCAGAAAAGAGTTGACATTGTTTAACAAAATTGAGCTTAGTTTAATGTTTGACATATAATAGTGTATACATATATATACATTGCTTTTGTCGTTTTTTCCTTTTTTTTGGTTTTTTCATCTGATGTTTGCTTTGCATATAAAATGTATAATTTTGCACTAGGCATATTTTAATTAATGTTTAACATGAACTTAATTAAAAATATAAAAATATACATTCTGAAGGTATACGTTGGTGTTTATAAATACATATACATATACAAATTAAAAACGTACGTAACAGTACATACACTCGCCTATCGTGTTGTGTTATTCATAATATTAAATAAATTTGCAGCTATAAAAAATTTTCAATAATACCGTTTCCTAGTTATATGCATATATACATATACATATGTATAAATATATATATATAATAATATGTACTTATGTGTACTTTTTTTTTTTTTAATATTTCCAAATGACATAAAATTAGGCTTTTTTTTTTATTGCTATTATTTTATCATTTTGTAACTTAATTTGTTTTATTTTATTTTTTATGATGGAAAAAAAAAAAAAAAAAAAAAAAAAATGGCTATGAATAACCCCCTCAGCTTACCAACGCTTCTATCGTAACCGAATTATTCAACTATTTTTAAAAATATAACAAAAAAAAAAAAAAAAAAATGTTTATAAAAAGTATAATGTTACTATTTATAATTTAAGCAAAAACAAACACAAAAACGAAGCAATGACTCAGAAAAAAGTTATATGTCATTTAAAATTAGCTAATTAACTGGATACATAAAAAAAAAGGTGCGTTATTTATAATTTGAAATATATTCATTTTTACTGAAATTAATATATATATTGTATGTATATATTGTTTGTACGTATGCCCATCATATATTTTCATTAAGATATATATCAGTTTTTTTTTTTTTTTTTTTTTTTTTTTTTTTTTTTTTTTTTTAAATGCAACTCATATTTACCAATAATAAAAAATATTATATATACATATACATGTATATAATATATACAGATATATTTAAAATTTATTTTGATACCTCATTCAAAATAAAATAAAACAAAATAAAATAAAAGTAATTTTTTTTATTTTAACTTTATTATGTAATTTTATTACTTAATTTTATTATGTAACTTTAAAATATTGTTAATTTATAGAATAATTAAATCATTATATTTTTGAATATTAAAGATATTTTAATTTGGGATAATTTAATTTTAACAAATAAAATCATATATTTACGACTTTTATTGTTATTTCAAGGTAATAGGAAAAAAAATATATATACATATATATTTAAACTTAAACTTAACTATAAAATTAATGCATATAACTGAGTTGAATGCTTTATTGAGTTAACAAAATTTTTACAAATATCTTTTAACAAGTGTTATTTTTGTACTTCCGCATTAATGTACAAATATATATGTACATATATACACGTATACATATTTATTTATAATATATGTATGAACATATTAAGAACTGTACATGTAACACTATTAGTTATTTTTGCGTTTTGTTTTTTTTATTTTTTTTTTTTTTATTAATTTTTATAATAACTGCAAAATAAATTTATTTAACCTTTATTTTCACTTGTTTACATAAAGATATGAATAACAACAATTAAATTTATTTTTTGTATATATAATGAAAAATGTATATACATATATAGCTATATATGTTTAAACACAATAATTAACATACATATATACGTTTAGTTGTTTTTTTTATTTAATATCTTTGTATAAATTGTAAACATGAAAAAAAAAAAAAAAATAATAATTGATTAAACCTATGTACATATATATATATAATAATCAGGACAGTTGACACATCTTGCTTATTTTTTTTTTTTTTTTTTTTTCACTTATAGATGGGTATTAGTCGTGATGGAAGACACAAATTGCGTTTAACAGGTGGTAAAAAAAAAATACACAAAAAAAAAAGAAAATATGAATTAGGCAGACCACCTTCAAACACTAAATTAGGAAGTAGAAAAGTACATCTTGTTAGAGGAAGAGGAAAAAATTACAAGTTTCGTGCTATTAAGTTAGATTCAGGAAGTTTTTCATGGCCTAGTTTGGGTATATCCAAAATGACAAGAATTATTGATGTTGTTTATAATGCATCAAATAATGAATTAGTCAGAACTAAAACATTAGTCAAAAATTGTATAGTTTTAATAGATTCACATCCTTTTACTGCTTGGTAAGTAGAATAGTTATTCTGCCTTTATATATATGTATATATGTATATATGTATATATGTATATATGTATATATGTATGTATGGATGTATGTATAATGGAGAAATGTAAGGACAATCACATACAGTTATTATTTTAACATATTCTTATGGTTTCTATGTATATACGTACGTTCAAAAACGTATATATATTTTTTTCTTTTGATGATGATACGAATATAATTAAAATCTTCTGAAAAAAAATTTGAGGAGATAATATATTCATATCTTGCTGGAATTACCGTCTGAGAAAGAAAAATATATATATATATATATATATATATATTTATTAATATGTGGAAGTACAAATAATTCCTCGATTTACACCTTTTCTTTGCTTAAATCTCATGACAACTTACATATTTTATAATTTTACTAAATGTGTAAAATACAAAACAATTATATAAGAAATAGCGAGTATAAAATAAGAAACAAGTACATTTACATATATATATATTTACATGTAGGTAATATATATATGTACATATTTACATGTAGGTAATATATATATATGTACATATTTACATGTAGGTAGTATATTTATGTATATATTTACATGTAGGTAGTATATATATATATATATATATCCCTTTTTTGATTTAACGTAGGTATGAAAACACCTTTGGTATAACCTTAGGAAAACAAAAAAAAAAAAAAGAAGAAGAAACCAAAGAAACTGAAGAACAAACAGAAGAAAAAAAAAACGCAGAGAAAGAAAAAAACGAAGTAGAAAAAAAAGATAAAAAAGATAAAAAAGATAAAAAAGAAAAAAGTTATGCAGTAATTAAAAAATTAGGACAATCAAAACAAATAGATCCATTGTTGTTGGAACAATTTAAACAAGGAAGAGTTTTAGCATGTATTAGTAGTAGACCAGGACAATGTGGAAAAGCTGATGGATATATAATTGAAGGAGATGAGTTAGCATTTTACAAACGTAAAATGGACAAAAAAAAGAGAAATTAAAGCTAAAACTGAGCTGTATATATAAATGTATTTAAAAAAAGTACAATTGAATAGCAAAGATATTTGAGTTTACCCTATGACAAATTAATAAAATATACACATGCATATATATATATATATATATATATATATATATATATACATTTGTAAGCGCCTGTGCATGTTTTTTTTTTTTTATTTTATTTTTTTTAATAATTAAAAAATGATAAACGGAAAGTAATTAACATTAATATAATCCATATATATACATATACATAAATGTATGTATGTATGTATTCATGTATTTACACAATTAAATCTTACTTTTATTGTAGAAATAGACTTTTTTTTCTTAATAAATAAAATAAAAAAAAAAAATGCTTATTACACTCAAAATGTAAACATACAAATTTTACATATTAAAAAAAAAAAAAAAAAAAAAAATATAAAATGTGTTTCGATAATTTGAGGTTACACTATAAGTATACTTATGTATATGTTTGTTCGTTGATGAATATAAAAATATATGAGTGAACGGTAATTGTTTCAAATAAATAATTAAATATGAGGCAGAAGACTTTGTAAATGTAATGTTTTACAAAAAAAAAAAAAAAAAAGACTTAATTTTTTAGTATTTAATATTGTGCATGTACACATACATATATACATATATATATAAAGTAAAATTCAGTTTAAAAAAAAAAATTAACTATTTCACACATACTGGTATATATATATATATATGTATATATAAAGAAAAAAAAATAAGTTTAAAAAAAAAAAATTAACTATTTCATTAATACTTGTATAATATATACATATATATATAATGTTATAAAAAAAGTCGAAAAAAAAAAGTTTGTAATTTTAATTAATTAGTATAATGTGTATAAACATATTCGTTCATTTAATTATTCGTTTATTTATTCGTTTATTTATTTAGTTGTTCTTTTTTTTAAAAACTTTGAGGTATAATTTCCCATTCGGATGATTGTTCGTCTTCTTCTTCACTTGCCTCTTTGTGTTTATCATCCCATAAATTAAAAATATCCTCATTTACAGATTTTATTTTTTTGATCTTCTGAACAATATTCAGATAAAAGTTTTTGAATAGTAGTTGCTTATAATTCTTTATGTTCAACGTTTCTGAAAAGTGCAGGAGTAAACAGGCGAGTAAGTCGAGGATAAACACAAGAATAGGTCAACAAAGAACAAAATGGAAAAACGAATGCACGATCGTGTAAACAAAAAAATGCACGATCAAGCGAAAAAACGAATGCATAACAAAATGTACGTATGTATAGCTACAAAAAGTCTTTTTTTTTTTTTTTTTTTTTTTTTTTTTTTTTTTGCTTACGATAAAAATGAACATTCAGAGTGCCTAGTACACCTGAATTGTCAAGAGAAAAACTATTATCCGAGTAAAAAGTTGTGCAATTTTTTTGATTGATATTTGTGATTAATGATTTAGGAATTGCTCTAATTTTGTTTAGTGGTGGTATGTTAGGACCTTGTGTAGCAACATAACCTAAAAATGTTGTACTCGTGACTTTATTAGAAGAAAGAAGTGGTTGCCATATATGTAAGCATTCATCTACACTTTTCGTAGAATAATCTTCATGCCATAATAATAAATATTTTTTTGGGTGAGGAAATAATAATGTTAATATTTCTTGTGAAGAACTACTTGTATACATACTATTTATAGAGGTATCTGTCATTTCTATTATATAAAATACATTATCGATTGCTTTATTAGATACATAATAACCTATTGGAATTTTTTGTTTATTTTTACTCATTATTCCTCTATCTTTTGGATCAATATTTTCAACTTCATATATATAAAATGGTTCATAAAAAGTTATTGGATTATTTGTATTTTTTTCAGAATAAAAATTATTATTTTCATTTGTGTGAAAATTATTTATATCAAAAACGTCATTTATTAAATTATTATTAATTCCATATGTTGCGTCAGGTTTTATTTTTTTTTGTTCATTTGGATCGATATTACTATGATTGTAATTAGTAACAGTACCGTAAGTAGCACTACCACCACCATTACCAACATTATAAGCATTATGATCATTATATGTATTAATATTTGTATAGTTACTATAATTGGAGATATTTCCTATTTTGCCAGAAGTCGTCATGTCTTTTTCCATATCCTGAACTATTCGTTGATTGCATATTTTACCTGCCCATACTAACTTAAAATTTGTATGTTCTACTAAATTAAATTTAAATTTTTTTAAACAACTATCAATACTTTTAATAAAATCTATATCATATTTGTTTACATTAGTAACATTATTATTACTATCCGTTGGCCATACATCTTTTTTATAATCAATTTTTTTTTGTTTATTATCTATTGGGTTTAATGTAAAACATAATTCTTGTAAGGATATATTTTTTCCTAAAATATCTAGCAATACATTTATATAATTAAGATCAGAAATATTTAAAAAATCAAATAAAATTCGTATATCTTGAGTTGTACATATATAATTTAATTCTTTATTAAAAATTGTTTCTAAAGTTAATTGTTTTTTTATTAAACATTGTCTTACTGTTTCTTGCATAAGTTTAAAAGCATAAATATCTCCATTACCTTCAAATAATTTTTTTTCAAGGAATTCAAGTTCCATTTTTTTATTATCATTTAAATTTATTTCTTTGTTTTCTACATTTTTCGAAGAAGATTGTCCATAATAATATGTAGGATAAAAATTTATTCCGGTACTACTACTTATCAATTTATTTTTTACAACCCTTCTTAATAAATACAATTCATTAAAATATGTAAAACGATGTTGTGGACTATTAAAATTTAAAAATTGTAGTAATAAGTTAACATGAGCATCAATAAATTTTATGTCAGAATTAAAAAATTTACAAACACTATAAACAATATGAATTTGTCTTGATATATATTTTCTTAAATTATTTTTATCTGATATTTCTACAGGTGTAAACCAAAAACTATAATTATAAATATTTATATTTACATCGTTAAAAATATATAAAGCGTTAGAAATGTGCTCATCTTCTATAATCTTCTTTTTTTCTTTTTCAAATATATTTAACAATTTTAGTACTTTTTCGTAATTTATGTTTGCTTTTTTTTTCTTTTTTTTTTCTTTTTTCTCTATTATATGTTCGTTATTGTCGTTGTTGTTATTGTTGTTGGTGATGTTGTTATTGTTGTTGGTGATGTTGTTATTGTTGTTGGTGATGTTGTTATTGTTGTTGGTGATGTTGTTATTGTTGTTGGTGATGTTGTTATTGTTGTTGGTGATGTTGTTGCTGTTATTATTGTTATTGTTGGAAGTGGTGGAGACATTAAATTCGGAGAACTTCTCTTCGTTAACCTGATTAATCACACTAGGAGTTACATCACTCGTGTTATTGTTCAAATTATCCGTATCGTTAAAATCGAATACTATTTTATCAAGGTCTTCATCCAAACCCCATATAGAAGCTGCTGTATCTTCTCTAACTAAATCGTCATTTAGACCCCCGTTTAAATCATCAGAATATATATTACCACTATTATTATCTACTGTTTTATGATTTATCTCATCAGATTGATAAAAAATATTTAACATTTTTAAATCATTATTAACGTTGTCTTTTTTAAAAACATCTGTAGTAATGTAAGCCTCTGTACTAGTATTGGCATTTGACCATGTATTAGATAGAATATCAATTTCAGTCTTCTTACCATTTCTATGCTCACTCACATTCCTAGACCCACCTTCTAACTCTTTTTTATCTATATTTATTTTACTGTTACTTTCATAATATTCCTTTGCGGTACAATCTTTCTTAAACGGTGAACTATTATGAACATATATTTCAGAACGCATTATATCATCACGTATCGCACTTAGCATTTTTTCAACTCTTTTCTTTTTATGAATATAATATCTCAATGTTTCTGCTTCTTGTAAACTTAAAATAATATATTTTTTATTTTTATTACTAAAATATAATTCCAATTTATTTAATATATTTGTAAAATTTACAAAATTTGAATTATTACTATTTTTTTCAAAATAATTTTTTATTATTTTCTCCAAATCGTATGTATATTTAAATGGGTTAATATCCAATATATTAATAATTTCATTTATTTTGTTATCTTCAAATATTTCCCATACTTTTTTTAAATATTCTTTTTCTGCATATATATCATAATTACTATTTTTATCCATATTAGTTATTACTGATTGATTACAATCGTTTATATTATTATTATTATTATGAACACATTCAACTACCATCATAACATTTTTCAACTTTTTAGTATTTTTAGTATTAATAAAATCATAATTTATAAAATTTTTAGATACATATATATAAGAAGGAAAATTTAAATAAATGTCATTAACACACATTTTATTTAACGGTACAAATAATTGATTATTATCATTTTTAAACATGTTAAAATTATCATTCAGTTTGTTATTTATAAAAGATAATGGACCAGAGTTTGTTTTAACATTTAATAAATCTTCACCTGTTTTATCATTTTTATTTTTTTTTTTAATACCAAATAAATCATTACTTACATCATCCATTGTCCATCTATATATTTTATATTCATCTTTTTTTATTTTTATATTCTTTTTTTTATCATCTTCTGTTATTTTTTCTTCTTCTTTCTCTTTCTCTTTCTCCTTCTCTTTCTCTTTTTCTTTCTCTTTCTCTTTTTCTTTTTCTTTTTCTTTCTCTTTTTCTTGCTCATTTTCAAGACTAAACAAATTGTTATACATTGTATCCTCATCATTATCATCACGATCTTCATAACAGAATGCTCTATTAAATGAATCATTTTTTTTATCAACATAACCAGATTTATTTGTTTTATTGTTATAACATCCCTTTTTAACATTCAACATACAGTTCTCCTTTTTTATATTTTTTAATTTTTCAAATAAGTCTACTACAGTTTGAGATAAATTCATATTTAGCAACGAGTTGCGAGGAAAAAAAGCATCGAAATACATAAAGATTGTTTTATTAGAAAAATCATAATATAATGAAAAATATAAATAAATAATTCTTTGCAAATTTAATACATCATCTTTATTAAAAATCGTTTTAAATTTTTCTATTAATTGAACTATACATAATACTGAACTATTTTTTGAAGGTACCTGAGTTTCAATATCAAAATCTACACTCGTATTAAAAATATCTAAATACTCTCTATAATTTAATACACCTATATTAATATAATTATTTATTAATGTTTGTATACTTTTTTTTTTTATAATATTTACAACACTATGAACACATAACAATTCACATTGTTTTATATTATTATTTATATTATTTAAAATCAAAAAATGGGTTAACTCTTTTAATACATTTTTTTTGTTATCTTTATTCAAATAAATGCTATTATAACAGTCAAACATGTATATGTGTTCTTCTTTAGGACAAATATCTTCTATTCTTATAAAATGTTTCTTTTTACATTTATGTTCGTCTATGCGATTATAGTCGCTATTACTAGTACCACTACTACTACCACTACCACTACTACTACCACTACCACTACTACTACCACTACTACTACTACTACCACTGCTTTCACTACTACTTAGTGAGTCGCTAAGTTCCAATCCATTCTCCGATTCAGATTGACTATCGTCACTATAATCATTATTACACATTGTAATAATTTTTTTTTGTTTTTTTTTAAATTTTCTTAATATTGTATGACTGTTAATGCGTTTCCTATTCCAATTCGTGTTCTTCTCAATGTCTTCATTCTTATAACCATTACTACCCATATAACCATTACTACCCATATAACCATTACTACCCATGTAGCCATTACTACCCATGTAGCCATTACTACCCATATCATATTCTTCAATTCTTTCTTTTTCTAAATTGTCACCTCCCTTTCTATTATAATACATACAAATCAATTTTTTAAACATATTCGTGTCAACGTTCATTAACTTCACTAAACACATTGGAATTAAAAAAAATATTTTTTGATTAAAACCTATAGACCTTAGTCGAAAAACACCTTGACTAAATGATGATATGTCATTTCCTATATTAACTGTAACTAAACTGTTTGCATTTACATATTGTTTAATGTCTTGTCCATAAGTATTTATATGATCGAAATATATAAACCTTCGTTTTATAGGTACATAACAATCTTGTAAAGGAATTATTTCAACGTTAAAGTTGCCGTCTATGTTCATGCGTGTATGTGAATATCTGCGCTTGTGCTTGTGTTTCTGCTTCTGCTTGTGCGTGTGTGAGTGCTTATATATGTTATTTTTTTTCAAATTTTCGTCTTTAAAATTATGGCCAATATTGTCAATCCGACCAGTGTTTATATCTTTTTCTCTACTATTTAAATATGTAATGCCATTTTTTTCATTCTGTAATAATGTTTCTCCGTTATGGGACGTACCATTATTTCGTTTATATCTCCTCTTCTTTTTATCTTGCTTCTTCTCAAGAGGCAACATACACATATGTTTTCCATTTTCTATAAATATACAACAATCAATATAATCCAAAAATTGTAACAAATAATAAGCCACCTTTTTCGGTGGAATGTTATTAATCAAATAACCTGTATCAATCAAACTGTTGAATTTTATTTTAGTATAACTAAAACCTTTTAATATATTTATAGGTGTAATTTTAGATGGTAAAAAAATAAAATTAACAATATTTATATCATTTATTATATTTAAGATAGAACCTATTGTTCTTTTTTCATATTTACATTTATGTATTTCTTCAGGTAATACATCATTACTCGTACCACTATATCCTACTACATATTTAAACAATATATTATTTGTCAAATCTTGAGAATTCGAAGATAATTGTTTTTCTGTATGTTTTATATATTTCTCTAATATTATATTTAATAAAAAATAACTAATTAGTAATGTATTTTTACGTGTTAAATTATATAAGTAATACAAATTTTCACTATCTTTTAAATCTATTTTATCAAGATTACTCACATATTGACCATACTCTTTTTTTCTATTTTTTTTTTTTTTTTTTAAATTATTATCATATAAAAAAAAATTACTATTATTTATGTCTTTTTTTGTTCTTCTAATCTTTGCTCCACTAGTTTCGACAATTTCTTTATATAAATCATACATATTTTTTATCTCTATATTTGGTCGAGGTGTGGTTTTACATTTGTCTGGTTTATGTTTATCGTTCGGGCCGTGTTGAAAATTGTAGGTGTCATCGTCGTGCCCGCTACTGTCGTTTGTACTACTACCGTTTGTACTACTACCGTTTGTACCACTACCGTTTGTACCACTACCGTTTGTACCACTACCGTTTGTACCACTACCATTTGTACCACTACCATTTGTACTACTACCGTTTGTACTATCTTTTGTACTACATTCGTCCGTGTTACTACCAGTTGTGCTACTACTGTTTGTACTACTGTCGTAAGAGCCATTTCGATACATGTCTTTTCCATCTCCATGAATCTTCTCATGATAAATATTTTTCTTATTCACTTGAGTGATTCCAATTTTATCAAAATAAGTGTCATTATTATTTAATGGTTTTGCCTCCGTCGTAATTGTAGCCGTAGCCGTAGACGTAGCTGTATTTATATTAACACCTACGATTTTTTGTGGCAATTTTTTCCCCACATGTGCATTATCAGAAACAGTATTACCACCATAAGTAACAGAATCTATTATTGTTTTTCCCATTTTGTTATTTCGCTTAAAAATTTTTCTCTTTTTTTTTTGAGTTTTTTTCTTTCGTACATCATCACTATTAATTATTCTTGCGTTGTCCTCTGAATACTCTGAACTGTTATCTGTGTCGCTTTTTTTAATATGTTGAGTATCTTTTTCCATTGTATATAAATATAAAATATTTTTAAGTGCAAGAATAAAATCAAAATACCTCATGCCTTGATATCTATATGATAAAATAGTTAAAGAAACAACAACATCAACATTAGTAAACTCGGACATATTTGATGGAGTGTCTTTCCCTATATAAGGTACTGCTAAAAAATATCTACTTTTACTCATAATTATTTGACATTTATTTATTTGTTCAGCTGATAATATACCATAATGTACTGTATTTATTTTGGAAAAAACAAAAGGTAAAATACCGTTCAAATATAAACGACAAAAATTAATTAATTTACAAAAAACATAATCTAATTCGTTAATTTTTTCAAATATTTTTAAAAGATATTCACTTGTAAAAATATAAGAATCTGTATTAGTTACATTTTCTTTATTAAAATTGTTATTACAATTGTTTAAGTTTAGATTTTTATTTTTTAACTTTCTTATGTTTAACAATCGTTTTATAGTTGAATTACTTAAATTATTATTACGACTACTGGTTGAATTATTGTTATAAAATTTATATTCATTCATATTGCCACAAATACTAGTTGTAGTAGTAGTAGTAGAAGTAGTACAACGTAAATCATTATAACCTACACTTAATGGAATACACAAATAAGCCTCTACATAATGTTGGGGTATTCCATATATTTTATAAGACATTAATATATAATAAACATAACGAACTAATATCCATAAAATATCATCATACCATTTAAAATTAATTATATAAAAGTGAGGAGTAACAGAAATATAATGATTTTTTATTCCTTTTTCTATTTCTTTTTGATATATTTGAAGTAATTCATGTATATATTCTGTGTTACTATTAAATTTGACGTTATATGGTATAGTTAATTTTTTACTAAAAGGATAAAACATAAAATCAATAAGCATCCAACTTAGTTTATATCGGAATAGACTTAGATCGATATGGCTAACTGATGTGGTGGGACCAGTTACAGTAGAATTATTTATATTTCCTGTTCCCATACTTTTAGTTATTATATTTGTGTTATTCAATGTAATATTCATATTGTTACTTATAGATGTATTAGTCGATCCATAAGAGGTAGAACCTTCAAGAAGACTCTTTTTATAATTATTTATATTGTGTTTATTTATATTGTGTTTATTTATATTATGCTTATTTATATTAAGCTTATTTATATTATGGATATTTGTATTATGGATATTTGTATTATGGCTATTTTTATTATGGCTATTTATACTATAACCATCACTAGTATGGTAATTATACCCATATGATTCATAATTTTTATTAGATTCTAGAGTAATATTTTTATTTTTTATTTTACTTTTGTTTAATAATAAAATGTTATTATCTGCTGTATAATTATCTACATCACCAGTTGTATATTTTTTGTTCGTTTTTCCAGACCCTATTTTTTCTCCTCCTAATTCTGTTCCTAATTGTTCTTGTTGTCTCAAATGTTCCTGCTCTTTTAACTGCTTAATATTGTTTATCAAATTACTGTTTACTTCGTTTTGATTTACTGAAATAATTTTTACATTTTTTATATCAACTTCATCATTTTTTTTGTCATGTAAAAATTTTAAGTATGGATTATTTATAAAAACATCTGTAAATTTTCGTAAAATATTTACTAAATCAATATCTCTATTTGCACCATAAGGCCAATGTAACTCGCTTTTCAACGGATGTAAAACACTATCTATTTCATCAATTAATAAAATACTTTTATTTAATATGTCTAATATTCTTATTGATAAATCAAGTTGTTTTTTTAACATATTATAATCAATAGGACTTGCGGTATTACTTCCTGATAAACCCCCACTAATACCAGTACCAGTAGCAATACCTCCAATATTACCTACACATGATGTAACATTATTACCTTTCCCTATTGGATGACCAGTACTTGTTTTTTTTAATACATTACCTGTATTAGATGTATTTAAAAAACTATCTTCATTTTGAAAACCTAACAATTTACTTAATGTATCTGTTATATGTGTTTTAGCTTTTTGTTTAATAATGTCAAATATTTTCATATTATTCAATTCTTGTATTGTATATATTAATTTTAAAAATAATGATTTAATAGCTGTAGGTGTAGTTACCAAAATGTACTTATTTTCCAAAGCAGAACATAAACTTATGTACAGATCAGTAGTAATATGATCATAACGATTAAAATTAAAATAAAAAATATTTTTTTTTATGATAGAAGAAAAACGAGATCTAAACGTATTAATTGTAAAATGAATTAATGGTTGAGGACACATATTAAAAACTAAATAATAATTAGAAAATATTAAAAAATATAAAGGTGTTAATACAGTTGTTTTACCTCCACCCATAATCATCTGATAACAATATTGTTTCCTTTTTTTTATAAAATCTCTTTTCATTTTTTTAATCATTTTAACTTGTTTTCTTCTGATTACTAAATTATTTTTGTATTCGAAAATAAGGAATCTGGGGTCGTACGTGTAGTAACAGTCATGCGTGTAGTGACAGTCGTCCGTTCCATCCGTTCCATTTTTCCCATCCATTACTTTTTTTTTTTTTTCGTTTATTCCATTTTTCCCATTCTTGTCGTGTTCATTTTGCAAATCGAATGTACTCCACTCTAACTCATCTACCCATAACTTACCCGGTGATTCATCAACACTATCGGATAAAATAGCATTTTTCTGTGTACCAGTATAAACATCTTGGTCACTTGAAAAATAACAAGTCGATACATCTGAGGAGTCTGAATTATAAACTAAATTTTTATACAAAATTTTTTTATTATTCTTTTTATTTCGTATAGTAAAATAATGTCGTTCTGTTAATGTTAATTGTGTTAAATTTTTTGTACCCAACTGAATTGTGTTAGTTGCTTTGTTTATTATTTTTTGTTGTTTTTTCATAAGTTTATCTAAAACGGTTTTATTTTTGTCATCTCCCATTTTTTCACCTCCCATTTTTTCACCTCCCATTTTTTCACCTCCCATTTTTTCACCTCCCATTTTTTCACCTCCCATTTTTTCACCTCCCATTTTGCCACAACCCATTTTGCCACAACTCATTTTGCCACAACCCATTTTGCCACAACCCATTTTGCCACAACCCGATTCCTTATTCATATCCGTTTTTAAATTTTTCTCTTTTTGTTTTAAAAATTTTAATTTTAAATTATAATTTTTAAATATGTTTAATATGTTTATAACAGCACTTATACACTCATGTAAAAAGTTTTTTCTATTCATTATTAACATGTACAACAAAGCAGAATTAATAAGTTTCTCCGAATGTTCTTTTTTTAAATTCGGATTAATCATAATTAAATAATCATATGCAAATCTAGACATAAAGCAGTTTATTAATAATTTCAAGTTTATTTCTTTTTCTATTTTACCAGCAATGCCGAATTTATATAAATAATAATTTATTTGATTGTGTATGTTTTTAGATTCGCTTTTACAAGTAGGACCATTATGGTCGTCAAATGTAGTAATGTCTTTGCCATACATACCAGAAAAACCAGCATTTAATGTAACATTATTCAAACGATTTCCAACTTCAACATTTACACCATCTTGCATTCTTTTGTTTGTATTATCATTAAGAAGATTAGTATTTTCAAAATTGTCAGAAAAATTAACATTTATATTGTTTGCTTCTGAAATGAATTCATTAATCGAATCAAGTAAGTCGTTATCCCCACAAAATATCTCTAACAAAATATCTTTAATACTTATAAACATATTTACATATTCTTTTAATTTTTTTATATTACTAAATGTGTTTTTAATCTCGTTAGCACTAAAACCGATTAACTCATAATCTACTTTTTTTTTTTTATATTCTAAATAACTGTTATAGTCTTGTTTCATATTGCTTATAAAGTTTTTAGCATAACTGTTTTGACAAGATAAATTAGTTTCCTCAAAATTAAAACTTAGCATATCACAACCAGTTGTACCAGTTATACCAGTTGTACCAGTTGTACCAGTTGTACCAGTTGTACCAGTTGTACCAGTTGTACCAGTTGTACCAGTTGTACCAGTTATACCAGTTGTACCAGTTGTACCAGTTATACCAGTTATACCAGTTGTACCAGTCATACCAGTCATACCAGTCATACCAGTCATACCAGTCATACCAGTCATACCAGTCATACCAGTCATACCAGTCATACCAGTTGTACCAGTTATCACAGTTGTGTTATTTTTTTTTTCCAAAGCCATATGCACATCATTACCGTCACTGATATGTATCATGTTACTACCCGTGTCAACCATCATACTACCATCCGGTGCAATACCATCCGGTGCAATACCATCCGGTGCAATACCATCCGGTGCAATACCATCCGGTGTAATACCATCCAGTGTAATACCACCCATACCAAGTTTAACCTTCCTCAAATATTTATACAACTTTTTAAAAGGACTAAAACATAACTCATTTAATAACTCATTACTCACATATACATTTTTTTTAATCTCAAATTCGGATACAACTCTGTTTTCACAAGAAAAATCTTCTAAATGTATATTTGTTACTAATCGATACATATTACAATTTTCAGTTGATATAGTAACATTATTATCAAGAGTTAAAGGTATAATGTTTTTTTGAATTTTTGCTTGTTTTTCTTTTTGTACATCTTGTACAAATTTATAAATATCATTAAAAAAATTAAACATAGAATCATTAGCTTTAAAAAAATTTAAATAGTTTTTTTTTAATTTCTGGTCATCTATTTTAGGTAATAAAGGTGCAATTTCTTGATGGTTAATAATAAAAATAAAAATATATATAATTTTACTATACTGACTTATGTTATAGTTGTAAAAATATAAATATCTTGCTAATAAATTACCATACATAAATGTATTTTCACCTTTTATAATTTTAATATTCAAATTATTAATAAAATAATTATATATTATAAAAAAATTATGTATACCCAACCCATTAAGCAAATCGTTTAAATAACTTAATGCATCAATGTCACTCTTACTTTCTAACTTCTTGTAATTCATATTATTTATTAAATTACTTATACTATCATATAAATTCACGTTCATAAATATATTTTCATCAATGTTGTTAATGTATTTTATAGCCTCAATTTTAGGAACATTAATAGATACCGTAATGTTTTTTTGTGTTTCTACTTCTGAGCAAGTACGATTTCTATCTTTAATATGTTTCAAACTATCCCATACGTCTTTTATTTTTGTCGATACATTTATGTTTTTTGTAGTTGCATCAAAAAAATTTTGTGCGTTATCTTTATATCGTCTTTTTTCCAATTCATTATAATCATTCACTTGGGTTAGATGATTCAAATCATGTCGCTGATCACGCTTATTATTATGTTGGTTAATCTCATATCGATCATGTAGTTGAGTAACTTTGTTCGATATACCATTGAATAATTTCGAACCGATGTCTCCATACGTATTAGAAACACCCATATCTTTTTGTAAATTACCACTATTTATTTTACCAAAATCGTTAGCTTTTATTTCCT
The DNA here is from genome assembly GCA_902459845.2 of Hepatocystis sp. ex Piliocolobus tephrosceles. NCBI lineage: Eukaryota > Apicomplexa > Aconoidasida > Haemosporida > Plasmodiidae > Hepatocystis > Hepatocystis sp. ex Piliocolobus tephrosceles. The sequence continues at coordinate 26,700 of CABPSV020000058.1, forward strand.
TCGTTTTATTCATTCCTATATGCTTATTTTTTTTATTATAATCAACTTTATACTGCTTTATCTTATTTTCATTTTGTACTTGTTTCTGTTTTAATCTATTATAAAAAAAAAAAGAATTACAATTCTTGATTACTACTTTTGATTCAACTATGCTATTAAGTATTGTATATCTGTTATATATCAATTTATATTTATGTATATTTATGTTACAATTTTTATACAAAAATAATTCTTCATCTACTGTTAATCTACATTCCGCTTTTACATAAATTAAATTATTTAAATAAAATAAAATATCTTTAAATACATCCCAATATATATCGATACCTATTTCACCGTTATTGTAGCTGCTATCATGAATCATACCCTTATTTTGTGTATTATTATTTATATTACTTTTTTGTTTTTTTTCTTTTTCTGTACCTATTGCAACTTGACACTGTTGTTGTAATTTTTTTTTTTTTTTTTTTTTATCACTTTTGTTTTTACTATTTTTACCACTTAACTTATCATAATGCATATCGTACAATTTATTTTTTTTTCCTCTAGTATAATCACTTGTAGTTAAATCACGTTTGTTATCATTTCCTGCACTACTTAATTTCCCTTGTGCATGTAATTCTTTTTTTTTATTTTCGTTTTCAGATAATACATATGTACTATCATCGTCATAAGACAAACCATAACTTTGACTTGTACTTCCACTACTAATTCCACTACTAATGTTACTGCTATCACTACTGTTACTACTGCTGTTATTTATGTCATTTTTATTACCACGGTTGGTACTAATGTTCATATTTTTTTTTTTCCAACCCGTTTTACTCTTATTCAAACTGGATTTCTTTTGCCCTGTTTTATACCTACCACTATCATTTTCACTCATATCCAATTCGTCATTGCTAAGTTCATCTGTTTTGTCTGTTTGATCAAATTTCCACAATGATTTAACATAATTAAAAATATTATAATAATCATCTAAATAATTTGTTTTAGATTTCGTAAAAACACGATGTTTTTTTTTTTTTATATTAATTTTAATCTGTTTAGATAAAGTTAAAAAAATTTTTAATCTACATGCACAAGAATCAACATCCGAATAAATAGTATGATCACAAAAATTTAATATATTTAACATATATTTTATTTCTTTTATATCTTCTTTACATACACTTATATTGTTACAATATTCAATCACTTCTTCATGATCTTTATTTAAATATTTATATACAATAAAAAAAAAACAACTATACACATTTTGAAAATCTAAATATAACTTAGAACTGTGAATAGATAAAACAATATATTGCATTGAACAACTCGTACCATTTTCGTTTTTATCATTAAATATATCAATATTTTTATTTACTTTTGTATTAATATTAAAGTTGTGATAATATATTGTTACATACATATAATTTTTTAATAATACATTAATATGTTTTTCTAACAAAGTACACAAATGAATATTCTTATTGTTAAATTCTTTATACAAATTAGAGATGTTTAAAAAAAATGGTTTATTTAAAATTGATACTAAAAAAAATAACTCATTTTTACTGTTTTGTAATAATATAGTATTATTCATTTTTTTTATCACATTATAAATATATGTATATTTTTGCATGCTCCCATTATATAAAGACATACTAAGTTCCTCGAAATAGTAGTTAAATATATCTTTTTTGTTACTATCGTTTTTATCTACATTGGAATTCGCATTTGTATGACCTGGTTTCCCATATCCTACTTCCTTCATATCGATATTGTTCCGTTTAAGTGTTAAATTAAGTCTAGGAAGTTCAATCAAATCTATTGTAATCAATTTGTTATGCATACATTCAAAATAAGTTCTCGCCTTCTCTTGTTGAAATTCAGGACTTGAATTACTGTTATTTTCAAACAAACATGGTACATTTAATGTATATATTAATATATAAGTTATATGATCTAATTTCAAAAGTGTATTATAAAAATCATTGTATACTTCATTATTCTCTAAATTTAATATATTAACAAGAGTTAATGGTTTATACTCTTTATTTATTTTTAAATAGGTTATTTTATTGTTTGAATTTTTCATTGTATTAGATATTTTTAACTTTTGTATAACACCAAAAGGAAAACATACGTTATTACTATTTCCACTTGTAACATCCACATTTGTCGATTTATATCCTCCAGTTTGTGTATCCTTTATTTCAGATTTCTGTTCTTTCTTACCATCCTGATTAAACAATTTAACAAAAATTATCGTATTTCTATTTTTTTTGTTCTTATTAGTACGCTTTAATTCCCCAATCAAACTGTTATTATAATTATACCAAAAAATATACGACTGTATTAAAATATTTGGTATAAATGTACATAAATAATGAGGATTTAAGTAAGATTCTACTTGTATATTATTATATATATTTCTACATATATTCACATTATACTTTTCATAAAAATCTTTATTATTAAAATAACATAAACGTACATTATTATTTTCAAAGTGATAATATAAATTTCGACATTTATTAATATTTGTAGCAAAATATATTTTTTTTACATCACTACAATAATATAATCTTTTTATAAATCTATTAATATCATAATATATACTATATATAAATATACAATCCATATCTTTACGATATATTATTTCTCTCAATCCAATATGTTCTATTTCTTTTAAATTTATTTTTTCTTTTTTTTTTTTACTACTTATTTTGTTGTTTTTTTTACTATCTTTTTTACCTTCTTTTTTACTTTCCTTCTTATTTTTTTCATTTTTTATTTCTTCTTTTGTATGTTTATTGTTTACATTTACATTATCAATACCAGAACCCTTTTTTTCATTTTTTATTTGTTTCCTTTCAACTAAATTATTTTTATTATCTAAAAAAGATGCTTTAGAACTACTGTCCCCAGTCGCTTGAGTTATATCAATTAAAGTATTATTTATATTTGTCCCATCACCTTTCCTCACAACTGTGTCATTATTGTCACAATTGAAAACGGAATCAGAAAAGGGTTTGTTGTTTTTACCACTTCCACTACTTACACTGCTTCTACCACTTACACTACTTCTACCACTTACACTACTTCTACCACTTACACTACTTCTGCCACTTACACTACTACTACTACTACTACTGCTACTACTGCTATTACTGCTACTACTACTACTACTACTACTATCACCGACTGACCCTTTCCCAACTTTTTTATCTTTTTTTTTTTTTTTTTTACTTTCATCCATTTTTGACAACTTCAATTCATTTGTTATATCATCACTTGAAAAAAATTCATCCGATGTATATATTATACTACTATTACTATCATACTGATTTTTTTCATATTTAAAATTAAAAAGTCCTTCAATGTTTTGTGTTTCATAATTTATATTCAATAATTTAAATTCTGTATATTCATTTGTTTGGTTTCTTTTACCTTTCGATTGGTTATTAGAATTATTAGTAATATTATTATGACCTGTTAATAAGTTTTTATTTTGTTCTTCATAAGAAACATTACCACCTTTTCCACACACATCTCTATTCCAATCTTTTTTATTATATTTCCATATTAATCTTATATATATATCATTATTTTCTTGTTCATATAAAGTACCATATTTTACTTCAGTTGATAAAAACTTGTAAAAAGTTAACAAATTAGTATTATTCATATTTTTATTATCATTTATATTTTTATTGAAACTTATTTGTTGATTATTATAACCTGTGTTGTTATACGCCGGTTGAACATTATTTAATAGACTCACATTTTTAAGATGAAAAACATTTAATTTGTCATATTTATATTTTGTCAAATTTCTTATCGTTATTTTTTTCGAATTCTTCCATATATCTAAACTATGTTTTTTTCCAATTATATTAAAAGAACAAAAATTTTTATATGATTGTGTTATTAATACTTTCATATTTTTTTTTTTTTTTTTTATCATACTTCTTATTTTATATTGTTTTCTTTTTTTACTACTATTATTAGTACTACCAATCTCTGTACTCATAAAATATTTATTATTATATAAAAAAACATCTCTATAATTTTTAAATCTTTTTATATTATCATTTAATGTTATTATATTGTTATCCTTATAAGAAAATGTATATAATTGTAAATTAACCATTATATTCTTTTCCTTAATAAGCTTCTTAATATACGAAATGTATTTGTTATTATCTAAAAGACTATCTTTTTTTAATTTAGATTTTTTTTTTTTTTTCATTTTTTTTTTGAAATTATATTCATCTATTTTAGTATTTGAAAAAAAACTTGGAAAATTCAAAATGTTGTTCATAGTGGAAGATTCTAATGGCTCAGTATCATGTAATGGATTTTTTTTTACATTCGGTGATACACTGGTATTACAATCATCCCCACCATTTTCGTATTTATCACCATTTTCGTAATCATCACTATCTTCGTACTCATCACTATCTTCGTCGCTACTGTCCAACACGAAACGATTATTACTGCTTTTATATTTTTCCTTTTTCTGTTTATTTCCTAATCTATGCTTCTTCTTCTTTTTAATTTTCATTACCATATCGTCATAAATATATTTATCATCTTTTTTATATTCAACTTCTTTTGAATCATTCCCGAAATTGGAGTATTCGTTTGTGTTATTATTACTCTTACCCATATTTTTCCCTGTTAACATTATTTTTTCTTCTCGTTTTTCTTCCCGATTAATGTTTGTAGGATCGTTTGCAAATGTAGATTGGTCAAAAAGGTTGTTTGAGTCTGTGTTATTATGTATACCGTCATTTTTATTACCGTTTTTAAGTTCCCATATTTTTCTTAAAGTATAATCATCCCTGTTTTTTTGTCTCATCTGATGATCGTCAACCCCACTTATATTTGTACCACCCAACATATAGTTCTTCTTTTTACTTACCTTATCATTTTTTACTTCATCATATGTATTAAACGAATCGGATAGTGAAGATGTTGTATAAACAGTACTATCCGTAATAACTGTACTAGTCGTACTATAATCCGAATTAGAAGACGTAAAATAATAATTAGAGTGACTTTTGTCATTTCCTCTTTCTGAATCACTTCGATTTATCATTTTTTTTGCTTTTTTTCCTTTCCTTTTGTTTTTAATATGTTCTGTATTACCTTGTTTGTTATCATTTACATCTTCTATCGTATAAATCCCAACATGTTTATATTTACAAACAGGCAACCACTTTCTTATAATATTTTTATTCGATTCAAAATTTAAAAAGAGGTCTGAAGAATGTTTTTTAAGTTTAAGACGTTGTATATATTGCATACTATCACTTCTGTTGTTATCATTCCCAATACGTTTATTACTACTATTATTAATATTATTTCTATTATGTACACATGCACATATATGGATCGTATGTTCAAATATAACATTTCGATATATATCGTTTTTATCTAAATATTTTAACAACATATTCCTTTGTTTATGTACTAAAATAAAAATATCACATTCGTGTAAGGAAAAACTTTTTATTATAGTAGAAAGTGTATTATGTTTACTACATCCATCATTATCATTCCTTACATTTTTATTATTCTTTTTATCATTATATGTTTTTTCAATCATACTTTCATTTTCTATATTTTCATTTGTATTTACAAACAAAGAACCTAAACCGTAAACATTTTTCAAATGGGAATAATCCAATTCTGTAGTAAAATTAAAATATGTTAATATAAAAAAAGTAGAAGATAATATATTTTTTACTATTTCTTGATTTAATTCAAAATATTTTATATCCTTATAAATTAACAATATACATGCATGGTAAATGCAACAAGTGCTTATATCACTCGTTTGTAAACATATCTGAATATAATTTAATAACATATGAATTATTTCATGCTCTAACTTATTTTTTATATTTTTGTTATATTTATCCAACTGGTACAACACATCATCAGAACAATATAATTCATTTTTTATTAACTTTTTTCGCATCTGATTGAGCAATCGGATTTTTCTTTTTTTTTTTTTTTTTTTTTGTCTTTTTCGTATTCTAGCATTCTTTTTATTACCATCCTTACGATCACTATCGTTACATTTGTTAACATTACCTCTTACCACTCCTGACTTATTTACCAAACAATCTTTCATCAAAATATTTCTAATATTTATCAAATTTAATCTTATTTCTTTATTCGTTTGTACAATCAATTGTATGTACGAATTTATGTACGTACATAGTATAATAATAAAAACGGTTATCACTTTTGTACTTAATGCACTACTAGTAGTGCTACTATTACTTCCAGACTTATGTTCCATATTAACACTCGTTTCGTTATCAAGATTGGATAATAATTCTAAATAAGAATAAATACTACATAATACATTTTTAGGACTATGAATCAATTCATTGATCAATAATCCATATTTTGTCCCAAATATATTCTTATCCTTTGCTGGTATATGATTATCTTCTAACACATCTTTATATTTATTTTTAAATATATAAGGTTCGAACAAAATACATAATAATAATTGTTGTATATCAAACGATTCTAAACACTTTATTCTAATTTTGTCACAAAAAAATTCTAAAATGAGTGGTATTCTCAAATAAGGTACTGTTAAATATTGTAACAACATTTCAACATCCCTCGAATTTAAACTCTCATGAAAAAATGGTAAATCATTTATAAATAAAACATCCGTTTCGTTTTCAATGTATGTGTTTGTATACATATTAGGATCCGAGTAAGTTAAAATATTATTATTTTTTTTTTTATTTTCTTGTGTTTGAAAAAATTGAAAAATATAAGAAAAAAAATTATTTTTCGTATCCTTCTCTTGAGACATATAACCACAAATATCAATATTTTTGTTATACACATTAACATTCAATTTATTTTTGTAACTAAACTTAAGATTTATATCATTAAATTTATATACTTTTAAGGCTGGTAATTTATCAACATAAGGACACATATAAGATTTAAAAAAAAATAGCATATCTCTTAAATGATAAAATTCAGGTACTAGCTTTTTAAAAAGCTTATTTTCACCACAATAATATTCAATTATATGACTTTTCTTTCGATCAAAACCCAAATCTAAACTAATATTTTCTAACAGTGCTATTTCACTTAAATTTATATCATTACTTTTATCAAATAAAAATAATTGACTATTTTTATTTATTTTTTTTTCATTTATCTTGTAAAAATATTCAATAATATCTGAACGTATTATGTTCAACTTAGGATTCATCATTAAAAAATAGTTACTAAAACATTCTAACACTGATATATCGATACAATATCCTGAAAGTTTCAGTATATCTTTTGGTTCATGTATCCCTTCATCTAAAGAAGAATATTCATCGCTGTTTAAGTTCTGTTCGTATTTGTACTGCACGTCCTTCTCCCTATACTTATGTTGGCGTTTATGTTGGTACTTTTGTTGGTACTTTTGTTGGTACTTCTGCTTGTACTTGCACCTATTTTCGTCTTTTCGCCCTTGCTTGTAATACCTTTTTAATTTTTTACCTTTTCTGGTTCCATGGTTCGTTCGTTTAGTACTGTCCGTATTATTACCACTCGTAGTTGTATCCGAACTAGATGTAGTATCTACAGACCGACCCCTATAATGCCTACGTTGCGAACAAAACGAACCATTATAGTGTATCGCAAAAATCGAGTTGACATCCACACATGGTATTCTCAAAAAAAAATCATAGAGAAATAACAAAATAGCAAAATTAATTATTTTATACATTGCAATTTGTTTATTATTACAAATCGAACAAGATATAAAATAAATATTCAAAGCCATATGATAAATTTCATTTAAAATACATATCTGTAATGCTCTTTTTAATTGGTTATATTTCGATAAATATATAAAATGTTTAGGTAATGGTAATAAATTTGTTAAAATATAACAAATGAATGAAAAAGACAACAAATAACAATGTTTTATATATTTTTTTTGATTTATTAATATATTTATTATTATATTTGTTTGATATAATATTAAATATAAATCGTTAAATTCTTTTATACTTCTTTTAGATATATAAAAAGAAATAGGCATATTCAAATCTTTTTTTATATCCACTTTTTTATAATATTTATATAATTCATTTTCTAAATTAATAAATAAAGGGAATTTTAAAATATTATTATTATAATTACGATTTTTTATAACATTCAGATTTAAATTTAAATTTTCATAAAATTTTCCCTCCATTTTTGTATACATATATTTAATAAAAAATATTTTACTTAACATTTCGTTTAATATATAATTGTTAATCATTTTTTCTTTATCATATATACCTATTTGCATCTTGCTAAAATATAAATGAAATAACACACATAATTTTCTTACGCTCATATCTAAAAAAACAAAAAAAACATTGTCAATCCGTTTCAGCACTACATTATTATTATTCTCTCTACTCCTAGCAATATTACTGCCATAAACCATATTACTATTATATTTATAATCATAATTGGTAACATTATTAGCAACACTACTATAACTGTTACAAATTAAATCATCAGGAATGTTTTTATTATAATTCTTAGTATAGTTACTTAAATTCTGTTGATCAGTACTGTTATTGTAGCATTTTTTGTCACTATTTTGATTTATTCCTCCAGACCATTTATTTGCAATTTCAAAATTGCTTGTCTCATCCTTTGGTCTACACTCAACAGGATTATTAACAATCAATTCGTTTTTTTTTATTTCGTTATCATATTTTAACAAGTCATCATGTAACTTTAAAACTATACTATAGTAAAGAAAAATTTTAAAAACATCAATATCTTCTTGTTGTATATCCAAAACTTTAAGTATATATATTATACTGTAATATAAACTAATTGAAAAAGATGTAAATTTGTTTTTATAAATATTTACATATATACCTCCATAGTTACTATTTTCAATATTCCTATCACTTTTTTTTTTTTTGTGTGTTTTTTTTTTACAATTTAGTAAATAATTATCATTTAAATAATTATCATTTAAATAATTACCATTTAAATAATTACCATTTAAATAATTACCATTTAAATAATTACCATTTGAATATTTATCATTTGAATATTTATCAGTTGAATATTTATCAGTTGAATATTTATCAGTTGAATACTTATCATTATTATATGTATTAGTATTATCCCAAGTGTTAGGACCACTAAATGTAGTATGACAATTATCGTTAAGATCGTACATATCCAGATTCCATACATTTTGTTTATCATTGTTAAAATCACCAAAATCATCAAAATCGAAGATATCCTTTTTTTCATTATTTTTTTCATTATTTTTTTCATTATTTTTTTCATTATTTTTTCCATTATTTTTTCCATTATTTTTTCCATTATTTTTTCCATTATTTTTTCCATTATTTTTTCCATTATTATTTTGCATTAATTTTGTACTACTGCTATTATTATCATACTTATATGTTGACCCTACTCCTGTCTCGTCATAAATACGAAAATTAATATCCCCAGATCCATTAATACCAACACTAGTATTAACATCATCCCTTTTAGATGAAACATCCTTAAGGTTACTACTATTTATAGTTTTATTACCATACAAATCCCAATTATTTGTTAAATAGGAATTATTTAAATATGGTAATAATATTTGATATAATATATCAACATTATCTGCACTTGGAAAAATATATAAACGATATAAACATAACCAAAAAAATGAATTTGTTAAATGATTTTTTTGTATATTTTTGATACAAACTATAACATCTCTTAATATAATTCCTACATTTTCTATTTCATCCACTTTAAAGGCATGATATTGGGTACCATATATTGAATTATTTAAAACTGCAAAACTATATAAATTATTTTTCTTATGTATAATATATAATATTTTTATTAACATTTTTTCTTTAGATAAATAAAAACCACCTGGTAATATTAAAAAATGATTTTCATTCAAATTTTCTACTTTATTAATAATATCTAAAATTAATGTATATAAATTATTAACATCTAAATAACCATTTTTTCTATGATTATACGTATAATAAATAGCATATAATCTTAAAAATAAACTATAGTCACAATTATATAATTGTGTTTTAACAAAATTAAATACATCAGACATATTCCTATAATTTAAAGTATCATTTATTTTATTATTCTTATAACTTATTTTAACTAATAAATAATCTATTAACTGAATAAACATACCAATATGATTACTGATGTTTATGCTCAAATTGTCAATTTCTTTATCATCCTTTTTATTTTTTACTGTTTCGTATACGTTATCTTTTGTGCTTATATTTAGGTCATAAAAATCTTCGCTTAAAAATTCTAACGAGTATGTGTTTTCCCAAATGTAGTTATTCATTTTTAAGGCACTTTTTCAAGATGGGGAAAATAAATAAAAAAAAAAAAAAAAAAAAAAAAACAGTATAATCAAGCGGGTTAGTCAACCGGACTAACCAACAGGAAGAGACAATCAGATTATCCGATCAGATTATTCAACAGGAATAAACAACCGGACTATCCAACAATATTAGTTAACAAGATAAGCCAAAAAAAAAATAAAATAAAATAAAATAAAAATAGGTAAAACTTATATATAATAACAAAATGTTCTGTAAAATCAATCAATATAGCCAATAGTTATTTATATATAAAACCTTAAAAAAAACTGACATTTTTTTGTACTTTTAAAAAAAATATAATAATTATAAAAAAAACGTACATATGTGTTTACGTAATGCATACATACGTGTTAGGTTACATATATTGTGTTTTTTCATGTTTTTATATGTTTTTTTGTGTTTTTTTTTGCCGTGTTTTTTCATATTTTTTCATGTTTTGTTTTTCCGTGTTTTGCTGTGTTCTGTCCCGTTTTGCTGTGTTTTGTGTCCCGCTTTGCTCTGTTTTGTCTCGTTTTGTTACGTTCTGCTCTGCTTTGCTATGTTTTTATTTATTTTTTTTTGTTTTTAAAAAAGAACAGTTAAACTAAATAAACAAATTTGAATTTACGATTACGTGTTCGCTCGTGTTCAACAGTTTCACATAGATATATGTATGTGTATGTAAAAATATGCTTTACCTAAACGTTTATATTATACAAATATAACTGTGGAAACATGCTCTAACCATGTAATTGAAATAAAAATGTAAAAAAATTAACATAAAAATTAACATAAAAATTAACATAAAAATTAACATAAAAATTAACATAAAAATTAACATAAAAATTAACATAAAAATTAACATAAAAATTAACATAAAAATTAACATAAAAATTAACATAAAAA
>CABPSV020000059.1:0-5000 GCA_902459845.2 Hepatocystis sp. ex Piliocolobus tephrosceles
TTTTTTTTTTTTTTTTTTTTTTTTTTTTTTTTTTTTTTTTTTTTTTTAATATAATAAATAAGTGTAGGTAATTATGTTTCAAATAAATATATGCACATATACTTAATATGTACGTAGTATAATGTAACAGATATATCTAAGTATTCGTTTTTTTTTTTTTTTTTTTTTTTTTTTTTTTTTTTTTTTTTTTTTTTTTGATAATAAATATTAATGAAGTAAATAAAAACAAGCTGTAATTTTTTTCTTTTTTTTATTCCTGTCAACTAGTTTATGTACCATAAACGCTTTGAAAAAAAAAAAAAAAAAAAAAAAAAAAAAAAAAAAAAAAAAAAAAAAAGCCAAGGAAGGAAGCAAGCAATTGAGGAAGCAGGCAATTAAGGAAGCAAGTACTTGAGGAATCAAGCAATTAAATGGGTAAGCGAAATTTATCAAATAATCCAAGGTGTCACAATTATATAAATATTATTTTATATAAGTACAATATATATATTTTTAAAAAAATATAAATGCGTGTTTGTGCGTGTATACATAAATACATGCAAATGATTATCAGTAAACAATTTTTTTTTTTTTTTTTATGTATAGTTTTTATGCAAAAATATATAAATATATTTTCAACTTAAATTTATACATTTAGTTTTTTTTTTTTTTTTTAATATATTAAATAAGTTATCCGATTGAATAAAAACATAAGTATATAAGTTTATATAAATATATTTACAAAAGCATTTGTTCATGTGAATGTATATCTATTTATAATTTAAAAAAGAAAAAAAAAAAAATTAATTTGTTTAATAAGCACCTTTTTTTTACCCTTTCAATTAATTTTTTTAAAAAAATATAAGCAAAAATGTTTTACAGCATACATACGTGCATACATTATATATGTATATAATTAATTCTGTCGATATACATAAATTTATAAAATTATAAATTTATAACATTATAAAAGTAGTATTGGATATATTCTCATATACGTTTACATATATATATTTATATATATGTATATATTTATATATATGTATATATTTATATATATGTATATATTTACAGTACGCATTTGAGTTTTTTTATGTTCAAATTTTTTTATATACGAGTTTTGTTTTTTATTTTTCACATTTTCTAACTTTAAAAATAGTAAAAGCAATGTTTGTTTTTGGTTAAGTGTTTAAAACTGTTCTTTATTACAATTGGGCGGTTACTCCTAGTATATATATATATATAATATGTATTATGTATATATATTTTTCTTTTTTATCCACGTAACACTTCTCTCAGTCAAAATTTAATTTAAAAAAAAAAAAAAAAAAAGCCTTTTTAATAATTTTTTCCAAAATTTTAGTAACGAATATGAACATGAAAGTATACCTTAAAAATATATATATATATATAAGCACATATACATAATATATAAATGTAAACAGAACAGTACCACATATAGAACATAAATACATGTATATATATATTATACACGCTTGTGTAGTGGTTTATAAACAACATGCTTGTATGTTTATTTTTTTCATCTCATCTCTTTTAGTGCTTAGTTACTATTTATTATTATAGTATAAATGTATATGCATGTTGTAGGTCTATTCATTTTTTTTTTTTTTTTTTTTTTTTTTTTTTCTTAATTTTACCTTTCATAGTCACAAATATTTATCAACATTTAGGCAAAAGAGAAAACAAAACAACAAATTTTTATGATCGTTTCTTCATTCTTTTGTAGTTTTTTTTTTTTAAATGGTTAATGGCGTGTTACTAAAATATGAAACATATTAAACATGATAATTCACATAAACATATACATATATATATTTATTTATTTGCTTGTTCATTAACAATTTTAAGAAAGAGCTGTTATGGTTACCTTTTGACATTATATAATAATTATTTATGCAAAGTAGTATATCTGATCATATATATTTACATATATATTTACCTATAAATTTTTTTTTTTTTTTTTTTTTTTTTTTCATGTTAGTAAAACTACATAAAATAAATGTAAATTTCTTTTTTTAATTTTTCGAAGCACAAATTGCTTTCGCTATAAAAAGTTTATATTTTAACAAAAGGTTTATGAAATGCGAAAAGCTAAGCGATTTAAAAAAAATAAAAATAGTATAAATAAATGAGTGGATAATAAATATGGACATATATATATATATATATATATAAGGACACCTCAAGTAGCCAAAGTAACACAACGCGAACGTTTGCATGAAACTGTTTGAAGTATATGTATCCGTATATAATTCTTTGCATTTCTGTGTGTAACAAATCAATAAAAATATATGTACACATATGCAATTATACATATATATATATATATATTTAAAAAATATGATGTTGCATGTGATCAGTAAAGAAGATAACTATTCAACTTTACTCAAGAACGAATCCATCAACTTCATCTGAAAAGAATAATTAACTTTTCCCCTTAAATAATCCATATATAATTTGTTAAAGCTGTACGATATTTTATACGAATATATTAGCCCAGTTTCCTCTCCTATTAGTATAACTTCGTTAAACTGATTAGCACAGATTTTTTTTAACTTTTTTTTTTTTGTGATTACTTCGGTAATTATAGCTTTATTTATATCTATGCTTAAATCATACATATGTAAATGTCCTAAGTTATTTGAACTTATGACAAAAAAACATGTTGACACAAAGGGGGACCAACATACATCATAAACGCACTATAAAAAAAAAAAAAAAAAAAAAAAAAAAAAAAAGAGGGATAAATATGCTATATATAAATATATATATATGTGTGTGTGCATTGTGGGCACATAAAAAATACTACTACTAACGAATTTATAAGAAACGAATTAGTAATTACAAACAGCTTAACAAAGTTCATGCACATATAAAACACACGAGTTATAATTGTTGATATAGTTGTACAAACACATATTTATAGGACCACACACACATACGCTAAAAATGTATTACCTCTTTCACATCCAAAATTAACAGAAAGGTGCTCTTTTTTTCATTCCATATACGGATAGTACAATCATACGATGACGAAATAAATATATTTTTTTTAAATTTATTATATGAGACAGTGTTAACAGACATTGTATGACCATGGTAAGCATGTATGTAATTATCTGAATATGTACTGGAATATAAATATATATTTCCTTTAGTAGTTCCAATAAGAAACAAATTATTTTGGAATGGATTAAAATCTATACAAGTGATAGATTGAGTGTTTATAATATTAGATGTTTCATTAAAATCTTCTATAAAATTTTCTAACGTTAATAATTTTTCACCTACTGTAAATTTATTATTATATTTCCAATAATATATGTGTCCATCATAAGAAACAGAATAAAAAGATTTTGTTCGTTTATGAAAAAATATTTGTGATATAATATCTTTGTTGTATATTACTTTTATATTACTTTCAAAAATTAAACTATTTTTTTGTTTTTTTTTTAAATCATAAACACATATATTTCCATTGGACAAGCCAACAATAATTACAGAATAATTAATAGAAGACCATTCAATAGAATATATATTAAAATTTGTTTTTATAACATGTTCAGGATGTTTTGTATTTTTAAAACTATAACAACATAGTATACCCATATTTGTTTTAACATCTGTATTTTTGAAAGATATAGCAAATAAATCTTCATAATAGGGATGAAATTTAATATCTGTAATTACAAGTTGATATAAATTAAATGAAAAAACCCATAACTTTGTTAATAAGTTTTTATTATTTTCACTTTTATAACTAAGATAAATATCTTCTTCAATATTTTTATTATATATTCTATCAATTAATTTTAATGCTTTTAAAAAATTCTTTTTATGAATAATTTCATAATCATTTTTTTTTAATTTATTATCATTATAAATAAAATTTAACTCTTTAGTTGTTTTTTCAGATAGATTTTTATAATGCATAAAATATAAATCTTGTGATGGAATAGCAGCAGCTTGTTCTTTTTCTTCTTTTTTTTTTTTTTTTCTTCTTCCACGTCTTATTTTTAATTTTTTTTTATCCATTTTTTTTTTTTTTCTTTCTAAATAATAATCATCATAATATTTATTTGTTATACTCATTTCATTTACATTTACAAAATCACTTTTTATTAACAAGTTATTATCGTTATCTTCTTTTTTTTTATTACCATTCATAAGTTTATTTTTTTCTTCATTTTTTTTATCTTCTTTTTGTTCAATTCCATCTTCATAACATTTTTCTTTTTCTATTTCTTTATTATAATCAATATTATCAATATTATCAATATTATTATTATTACTATTATTATTATTACTATTATTATTATTATAACTATTATTATTATTATTATCAATATTATCAATATTATCAATATTATCAATATTATCAATATTATCAATATTATTATTATTATTACTATTATTATTATTATTATTATTATTATTATTTTCTGTATCATATTCTCCATTATTTTCTCCATCCTCTATGTCATCGTCACTTTCAGTAACATCAAATTCGTCATAATCATCATCTTCATATCCATCACTATCGTTTGTGTTATTAACACTGCTGTTACTATTTTCATCAGCACTATCAGAATATTTACTAAAACTACTTTCAGTATGTTCACTATCAACATGTGAATTGTTTTCATCATCGGAACTACTACAAGAAAAAAAGATAGTCCCCATATTACCATTGTCTAAATTATTTTCTAATTCATCTTCTTCTTCTGCTTCGCTACTCGTCGTACCCATACCTAAACTTATTTTTAAGTCTCCGTTTTGTTTTTTCTTTTTTTTTACATTATCATCGTTTTTTTTATTGTTATTGTGTTTGTTTTTATCCTGTGTGGACAAGGGGATGAAAAGGGTGAAAGTAAAGTGTTATGTATTGTGCATTATTTATTATGTTATGTATTATGTAAAGGATCATGTATGCATTTTTATATTTACGTATTACGTATTGTGTATAAAGATATGTCCTTACCCCTTTATCATCTTCATTG
>CABPSV020000059.1:7500-37868 GCA_902459845.2 Hepatocystis sp. ex Piliocolobus tephrosceles
TGTAGACGGTATCTAAAATATATAAACCAAATGGAATTTAGGCTCCTTTTTTTTCTTTTTTTTTTTTCTTTAAAATAATATACCTATACACATGTTTATGTTTGCGTATTTATTCATATGTGCAGTTTTAATAAAATATAATAATAAACAATGTATTTTTTAAAAAAAAAAAAAAAAAAGGTACGGGCTAAACAAAATATATTTTGTTTTCGCTCTCTTTATCT
The DNA here is from genome assembly GCA_902459845.2 of Hepatocystis sp. ex Piliocolobus tephrosceles. NCBI lineage: Eukaryota > Apicomplexa > Aconoidasida > Haemosporida > Plasmodiidae > Hepatocystis > Hepatocystis sp. ex Piliocolobus tephrosceles. Next base: position 7,725 of record CABPSV020000059.1, read on the forward strand.
CTCTCTCTCTCTCTCTCTCTCTATATTATATATATATATATATATATATATATATACTTGTGTGTGTGTGCATGTATGTTTGTACCTATGTACACATTATAGTGCTCACCAAAAATTAGATGAATAATAAATAGTGCTATTTTTTTTTTAACTACATAAAACTACAGGCGGTTCAAATTTTTTTCTATTTTTATATTTATTTAAAACTTTTTCTGTATTTCTTGTAATTTTCTCATTTTTGTGTTTTATATCAATAACATCAAAAATGTTAAAAATAATTTTTGGTATTTCTTCAATCTTTGGATAATTGTTTTCTTCTTCCTGTTTTTCTTTTTTGTCATCACTTTTATTTTTTTTATTTTTTTTGGGAGTTGGATTTTTTTTTTTTTCTTTTTCTTGTTTATTAGGTTTTGTAGATTGTAACAAATCAGGAAAGGTTTCTTCTTCTTTTTTTTTTTGAACTTCTTTTTTTTTAATTACTGATGGTACAAAGACTTTTTTAGCAGTCGCAGTCTTATCTTTAGCATTTGTATTAACATTAGTGTTTGTATTTTCTTTGTTGTCATTTTTTTTTTCGTCTTCTTCATTTTTTTTTTTTTTTTTATTTTTGTTCCACGCTGGTACATTTTTACGGTCGTTTAGATTTTTTTTCGTTTTATACTCTTGCATATTTATTAACTTTATTTTTACAACATCATTGTTTGTTGTTTCTACATTTTTTTTTTTGTTCTCATACTCGCTGCTTAAATTATCTGATGAATTATCATCTTGGACCTGTTCCTTCTTATTTCCAATTAACAAACTTTTTAAGTTAAGCATTTTGGCTGATTATTAAATAATAAAAAAGAAAAGAAGAAAAAAAAAAAAAAAAATTGGGAGGAAAATAGGGAAGGAGTAGTGTCAACAAACATGTATGCGTTTCTATTTATTTAGTTCGTTTTATATGCTTGTCACTTTTTAAGTGTTATACTTTTGCCTTTTTCTTCGTTTTTCTTCGTTTTTTTTTGCCTTTTTTTTTGCCTTTTTTTTTGCCTTTTTTTTCGTTTTTTTTTGCCTTTTTTTTTGCCTTTTTCTTCGTTTTTTTTTGCCTTTTTTTTTGCCTTTTTTTTTGCCTTTTTCTTCGTTTTTTTTTTGCCTTTTTTTTCGTTTTGTATGGTTTGTTCAACCAAGTTATTATGAGTACAAAAAATCAGTAATTTTTTAAATTTATTTATCACGTCTTCAGTTAATTATTTTATTTACTTAACCCTTTATTTTCAACACTCTTATTGAAAAATGAGTATGTATGTATATATATACATATATATACGTATCCTTTTAAATACTTCACATTACATGTTTTTATTTCTTTACGAATTCATCACTGTCGAAATTTTGTTCATAGGTATTAAGGGAAAAAAAAAAAAAAAAGTATAAAATGTATATATTAAAAGTTCATCTTTATACATGAGATTGTACATATTATATGTATATACATAGTATAATCATGTATTTATATGATTAAAAAAAAAATAAAACAAAAAAAAAAAAAAATAAATAAAATACAGTAGATATGAATAAGTTATGAAATGTTATTTATCTGTTGTACTAATCATTTGTAAAAATGTTTTACCGAGAAGTAAGATACATGTATAAGTTATATATATATATATTTATACATATATATGTATGAATGTGTCAATTTTGTTCAACGCATTAATGTTTCAATATTTTTTTTTATCTATTTTTTTTTTTTTTTTTTTTTTTTTTTTTTATTTATTAAAAATAAAGTAACCGTTTTAATCATAATTATTACTTCGTCACTCAAGTCTATATTTAAAGAAGGTACAAAAATGTACATATATTATAAGCTATGTTTTTTTTTTTTTTTAGTAAATAAAAATATTTTACCTCTACTTTTAATTTATATGTTGCTTTTAATTATAGCTTTTTATTAACCATTTTGTGTCCATTTAAAAAACAAAAAAATTAATAAATAAATAAATAAATAATATGCCTTTTTAAATCCAAGTGATCTTATTATTACTTTTTTTTTTAAATAAATCTTTAAATATTAATACGTATAATATTGTTTATTTATTATACTATTATTAAAAAAAAAAAATTATATATATATAAATATATATATATATATATATATGTATATACATATTTATACTTACGTTTTACAATGTTCTTTGTAACAACATTTGTGACTGACCTCAAACAGTGATATGTTGCCTGGAAAATAAACAAAACGAACCAACAAGTAAAACTAACGAATAAATAGTCCGATAAACAAATGGGCTAACAACTATATAACCTGAGAAATCTTTAATTAAAAGTGTATACATATATATATATATATATATATATTTATATTTATATTTATGTTTATATATTTTTTTTTTCGTTTCCGCCAACTTTACCTTTATATAATATAATCGAACTTCAAAATGAGTAAAAAGGAAAAAAAAAAACTGAGGTATATGACCAAGGAAAAAAAAATAACTATTGACGAAATTGAAAAAGTAGATATTAACAGATATAATGAAATAAGCCGTTTCAATATTAAAAATAAGAACAAAAAAAATGTATTAAAAGGAAAGGTTTATTTAAAAAAATTAATGTTAAAAAAAGAAAAAAAAGAAGAAAAAAAAAGAAAAAAAAAATTAAATATACCTATTGAAAAAAAAGAACCTAAAACTATAGAAAATCAAGCAATTTTTGACACAAATAAAATTGGTCTTGAAAATAAAAATTTTTTAATAAATGAAAATTGTATAGACGAGTTTAGTAGTTATTTTAAAAATAAAACAGAGCCTAATATTGTTATAACATCAATAAAAAAAGCATCAAAATATACCATATTATTTATAAAAGAATTATCATTTGTATTTCCTAATATTTTTTATGAACCTAGAAATAATCATTCGATTGACTTCTTAATTAGTAGTGCAATAGAAAATAAGTTTACTACTTTTATTTTAATTGAAGAAGGAATAAAAAAAAAACCAAAGTATATGTTCATATGTACCTTACCATATGGACCTACAACTAAATATACTTTAACTAATATATCATACGCACATACTAAAACAACAGATATAAAAATAACTAATTTACATCCGGAAGTTTATATAAGTAACTTTAATACTTTTATTGGAGAAAGAATAAAAAGGCAACTACATACATTAGTTCCTTATAACCCTCAATATAAAGGTCAAAAGGTTGTTGTTTTTTATAATCAAAGAGACTTTATTTTTTTTCGTCATTATAAGTAAGTTTATACCAAATTTATCAAACATGAGCAACAAAATAAAAAAAGAAAAAAAAAAAAAAAAAAAAAAAAAAAAAAAAAAAAAAAAAAAAAAAACGAATATGCGCGTATGCGTTATATGTATGTATATATACATCTTTATATTACACCGCACCTACATTGCTACACATATTCACTTATTCACCCACTTCGTTACTTATTAATGCATTTTTTTTTTTTCATGATTTTGTTTTTTATAGGTACAATTTTGTTAACAAAAAAAAATGCTCATTGTCTGAAATTGGACCCGGGTTTACCTTACAATTAATTAGTCTCAAGGTATATTTTTTTTTTTAATAATTCTTTTTCATTTCTGAGTACGGACAGTATACAGATACATGTTGTTTGATACGTGCTTATGCATACGTTTTTAATTAATTTTTTATTTCCTTATTTTCTTATTTTTTTATTTCTTTATTTTTTTATTTCTTTATTTTTTTATTTTTTTATTTCTTTATTTTTTTATTTTTTTATTTTTTTATTTCTTTATTTTTTTATTTCTTTTATTCCAATTTTTTATTAATAGGATGGTGTGATTAATGATAAAGAAAAAATGTACGAGTTTATAATACGCGCGGATATGAGAGTTGATAGAAAAATGATGTATTTATAAATTAATAATTTTTTTTTATAATTAACAGGTTTGTGTTGTTGTTGATTTTATAGTTTATAGTATGTCTTTGTTTTGTATTTTTTTTTTTACCTTTTTTTTTTTTTTTTTTTTTTTTTTTTTTTTACTTTTTTTGCTTATTCAGTTTGCTATTGTTTTTTCTATTTTGTTTGATACTTTTTTTGTTACAATACTTTTTAACAAATTTTTTAACAGTTCTTTTTGGCAATTGTTTTGTTAACTTCGTTTGCTAATTTTTTTTCATTTCATCATTTAATTTTTGGAGTTTAAATTATTTCTATTAACATTTTTCTTATACATGTATAAATGTATATAAGGATAATTTATTTATTAATATCGAATTTATATATATATATATATACATATATTTGTGTATATATTTAGTACATATGTATGCATTTTTATTTTTTTTTAATTATTCATTTTTTTTTTTTCACTTCAAAACAATTTAAAACAAGTGTTTTTAAGATTTTCCAAACGAGTTTAACACATGTTTATTAAGCCTACCATGTTAAAAAAAATTCCTTTTTTTTTTTTTTTTTTTTTTTTTAACAAAACGGTAGCATTTTGGTATTTTATTAAAAGTGATTAAAATAATAATGTAATTGTATATTTATTTTACTTTTTCTTTTTATGGAGGTGCTACGTTAAAAAAAAAAAAAAAAAAAAAAAAAAGCGAATGGCAAATAAATAATGAATAAGTCATAAATAAGGTATAAAAATAAATCATAAATGTTTTATAACTTATAAATGGGTTTGAAAGAGCTCTTTTTTTTTTTGTTAACATTTTTATATGTAGAACGTTTAGTATGTTATGTCCGTTTGTTTCATTCTCCCAGTGAAAAAAGAAAAGTCTGCTACGAATTAATATTTAAAAAGCAAAATTATATAAACACATTTGATACATATTTTTTAAAAAAAAAAAGATTGTCACATTTTGAGCTCAATTTGATTTTTAGGAAACAAAAAGACCAATCGATGATAAGAAGTATTCCAAGCCATGTGCGAAGGAAAAAAAAAAAAAAAAAAAAAAAAAAAAAAGAATTATATTTAAAAAATGATGAAAAAAAAAAAGTTAATAAAAAATTGATGAGAAGAAGGTTACTTAAGTATTATAAGTTAAAAAAAAAAAATGAAGGAACTGAAGAAAATATATTTAATGACAAAAAAAAACTTTCTATATTTGATTATATTGAAAATAAAATGAGTGGTTCACAACAAAATATGAATTATAAAACAACCAGCAGTGACAGTACTAACACTACCAGTAATAATAACAGTAACACTTTTTCCGATAATAAAATAGATAATATATTAATTGTTAAAAAACAAAGTGTAAGTACTAATAATGTTATAGAAAAAAAAAATAAATTAAAAGATGACCAGTACACGTCTAACAATTTAACACATGAAGGTGGGGGAAATAATTATAATAAAAATACGAGTCATATGTATAGTGACGATTTTTCTACAACAAATCAAAATTATAAACAAGAAATGTCCAGACAGGATGAACAAACAAAAATAGAACAAGAAGAAAGTAGGGATAAGCAGGTAGATGATGATATTACCACAGTTTTGCCAACAGTAAAAAAAAAAAAAAAATTAAAAAAACTAAAAAAGAATATGCATATAGGAAAACATCATAGGAAAGTATATACGTATAAAAAAAAAATAGCAGTTGATGATATTCATGATTATATATCTAATAAGCAGTTATCAGATGGTTATATATTAAAAAAAGATACATTAAAAAATGTTTACATAAATAAACCTTTATTTAATTTTTATAATTTTTATAATTTTTTTCAAATCGATCATATTGAAAAATATAATAAAGCTAAAATATTAAATTTAATTTATTATTATATATATAAATATAAAAATAATGTAAATAATGAAATAAAATATGATTATGTTAAAACAGATAATGTTGTAAAAACGTATGAACATATTGCGGATGATCAACAAAAAATGAATTTTTATTTACAATATTATATTAATATGAACAATAATAAATATCTTTACATGAATATAGATAAAAATTATACTTTAAAAAAAAAAATAACAGACGCGTTTACTATTAGCAATTTAAATAAAGTTGATTCGCTTCATATACACAACTACAAGATCATATGGACGATTAGAAATGTTAAAGAGGTACAAAAAAAAAAATAAAATAAAATAAAAAAATAAACAAATAAAATAAAAAAATAAACAAATAAACAAATAAAATAAAAAAAATAAACAAATAAAATAAAAAAATAAACAAATAAAATAAAAAAATAAACAAATAAACAAATAAAATAAAAAAATAAACAAATAAAATAAAAAAAAAAGTTAAATAACAATTTGTCTACATAACAATTTAATGATGTAACAAGTTGGCAATATAATAATAAATTAATAAAATTAAAATAAAAAGAATTGATTTTATAAATAATATATATATACATTAATAAAATTATCACTTCAGTGCGTTTTTCTGTCGTAGTGCATATATATATATATATATGTATATGTATATATATGTGCTCGTTTTTTTTTTTTTTTTTTTTTTTTTTTTTTTTCTGATGTAGAAACTATTTTGGAGATTCAGAGAAATGGGCAATATCCCTCTTACTACTTCCGCTTTTTCTTTTGCCGGTAAAAAATTATTCAAATTAAAAATTTGGTTAGATGGGCATAAATCCGCGAAAAAAGAGTAAGCAGCTGATAATACTTTTATTCATTTATGCAATTGTATGTCTGTTTGTACATGCTCTCTGTTTATTTAAGTACATACAAACGTGCCCTTTCTCATTGTATAATGATAAAATCTTTTTTGCTGTATATATATAAATAATAATAATGTTATGTATGTATGTATGTATGTATGTGTGTATGTATGTATATTTACCTGTAAGCTCAGGCATTATATTATCAATAAATTATACACATAATATCTTGACTTATTTATGATTTATACTTGTTTAATTTTCCTTTTTTTTCGTTTTAGTTATGTAAGCATTGGATTGAAACAACTACAAAATTATGGCCTCTTAGAAGAATATATATGTTTTTCACTTAATGGAATAACTAGAGGACCTTTCACTTATTTGTCAAAAGAATATTATCAAAATGCATATAATTTCTGTAAATTCGATGATTTGAATCTAGAAAAAGACGAGTTACAGTTAAGTTTATTTGTTTATGATAGTGTAGTATAGTTTAAAATGATATATATACGTACGTACAATATTTGGATATGACTTATAAAGGTTTATCCCTTATAAACATTTACCCCTTATAAACGTTCACCCCTTATAAACGTTCACCCCTTATAAACGTTTACCCCTTATAAACGTTTACCCCTTTTTTTTTTTTTTTTTTTTTTTTTTTTAAATTTATTACCACAAAAATATTTTTTTTTAACACATTACTTTTGTATTAATTTATCATTGTAATTTTTTAAGTTATTTTTACTTTTTTTTTTTTGGTTAATTTTTGTAATTGCTACGGGCATATATACACACAGCTTCTTTTTTTTTTCTCTCTTAATCTTAATCACAGTCTTGTTTATGTGACAAGTTAAAACATATATATTGTGGTTCTTCTTTTTATTGTATTTATTCTATGATTGTTTTATTATTATTATTATTATTATTATTATTATTATTATTATTATTATTATTTATTTATTTTTTTTTTTTTGAAAGTTCTTCTTTTTCGCCAAACAAATCGGAGCTATCAGAACTATAAGAACTAGGTGAAGCACTTGGGTCATCGTCTTTGTTATCAGTACTTTGGTTATAATTCATTTGGTTTACTTGAGTTTTATTTATTTTAGTTATATTAGCTTTTTGGTTTTGATTCTTTTCATTTATATTTTTTTCAATTATTTGAAAAGTTAAGTCATTTATGTCATTGAGTAATTCTTGTTGTAAGTTTTCTTGAGTTTTTTTTTTTTTTAATTCTAAATTAAATTGTTGTTTTTTTTTTTCTTCGTATATTTTTTTTTTTATGTTTATTTTTTTCATAAAATATATTTTTTTTTGCTTTAACATGGCTGGCAGACTGCTTTCGATATATGGTTTTATTTTATATTCAAACTTTTTATATGTTGCTATTAAAAACTGTCGACTCGCTATATGTTCAATACTTTTCTTTTCTATATCGACGATGTAATTATCTTTTTTGTAGTGGTCGTATTGGGTATCTGTATTAAAAAAGGTAAAAAAAAAAAAAAAAAAAAAAAAAAAATATGTTGGTTATGCAATGGACTTGAGCGCATATGGCGAACTAACGTTTTAAATAGTGAATCGGCTTGTGTAATAAACTTACGAATACATACACGTAATCACATAATCACATAATCACATAATCACATAATCACATAATCACATAATCACATAATCACATAATCACATAATCACATAATCATATAATCATACAATGCATTTTTTTTTTTTTTTTTTTTTTTTTTTTTTTTTTTTTTTTTTTTTTTTGGGAAGTGGGAGAAAGAAGGAAATGTAATTTATGAAAAAGTGCCATATATGTTGAACTCACCTGAACGAACTAAATCAGCAGTTGCAATAAAATACTTCCATTTTAATAAAGTGTAAATAACACCAAAAGCAAAATTTATTAGATTTTTCATATAAAAAATATGTTTTAGTTCAACATAATTTGAACTTAAATATTGGGAAACATATGAATCTATACATATTATAAGAGTACTTAATATGCAAAAATCATATGGCCATATTTGGTAGGTAGTATATAACAAATGGATAGCTTCTTCATTTTTGTTTAATATATGCAAAAAGTTACTATAACATAAATAAATTTGTTTATCTGCATTTCCATTTTTTATAGTTAAATTAAAAAACAAGTTTAATTTATTTAAAAAGATTTTATTAGAAATTAATTCATTATTTTTTATTAAATGATTAAACATATGTAGTATTAAATTTCTTGTACTACATAAATAAAAAAAAGATAATCTTTTATTCAAATCTATTATAAGTTGAAAAGCTTCAAAGGATAATACATATTTGTTATTCATACTTAATAATATACTAATTAAATTAGCTATATAAAAGTTATCTTTTTTATTTAATAATATATTTATTTGATTGTAAATATCTTTTATTATTTTATCTCTTTCATTAAATTTACAACTTTTTAATTTATAAAATTTTATTATTGCTAAATATGTGTTCAACAGTGTATCTTTTTTATAAGAAATATAACAATCTTCATTGTTGTTATAACTAATGTTATTATAACATGTACTATTGTTATTATCGATGTAATACCATCTTTTTCTTTTTAATTTTTCTAAAAGGTGAATACTATAATCATAATACCCTTGTTTAGCATATAAATACGCTTTTAATAAATTCAGATATAAAGAGTTATCATTGTGTTTTATTCCATAATCTATCAATTGCTTTGCCATTGTATAATTTTTATCTTTTATATATATATTGGATAATCTAATAAAAGGCCATTCGTAATTAATATATATCTGTGTATATAATTTATAAATATTAATAGATAAATGCATATAGCCTAACAATTCCAATAACACCGCATTGTTAAAAGATACCGTTATATATATTTGTTTTAAATAATTTATAATATATTTATATCTCTTTTTTTTTATTCTTTTTATGTATCTTTCGTTTAAACCAGTCTCAATATTTCTCATGTTACTATTGCTCATTATGTTACTATTACTTATAATGTTATTATTACTTATAATGTTATTATTACTTATAATGTTATTATTACCTATTATGTTATTATTACCTATTATGTTATTATTACCTATTATGTTACTATTACTTATTGTGTTATTATTACTTATTGTGTTACTATTACTTATTGTGTTACTACTTCCATTACAATTTATCAATCGGTCCCTAATTTCGTAAATACGATGCACTCTTAACATATTTTTAATATATTCTATTTTGGTTTTATTATTTTTTATAATTAATTTATTTTGTTTGCTGTTATTATGGCAATCCAACTTTCGCTCGTAACTATCTTGATTATAGTTTTGGTGATCGTCTATTTTGGTTTTCTCTTCACAATTAATTTGGTCAACTTGTTTATTATTATCTATCATACGTTTACTTTTTTTACTAGCTGTACAAATTTCACTTACTTCCTCTATAGCTTCATAACTTCTTTTAATACAATCTTTTTTTGTTTCATCTGTTTTTATTAAATGTTTGGAATAATTAGTTTTCCTTTTTTTTCCCATTTCATATATTTTTGTATAATCTAAATTTGTTTTGTTTTGTTTAATATTATAATGACAATGACTATGTTGTTGCTCTTTTTTACATAAAACATATGTATAAAAATAAAAAACTTTTTTTATTTTATAAAAAATTTCTTTTTTTAATTTTTCCATTAAACTTAAACACTTTTCTTTCGAATTGGTATAAAATAAAGCAACTATATAATTATTAATTAATTCGTATGATAGTTTAGCACTTTTATTTTTTTTTGTAAAAAATGTTTTTATGTCATTTATTTGATTTAATAAATTGATATATTTGTTCATATAATTTTCGTTATATTTAGTTATCAACAGATCATATATTTTAGCTTCTAAAAGTTTAATATCCAAGTCATTGTAGAGTGTTTTATAATTCGTATGTATTATATTTAAAAGATTATGTAACATGCACAATGTTTTTTTTGTGTTCTTACCATAATCTGGTTTAACAAATTTGTTTTTTACAATGGTGTTATATATTGTTACTGTTCTATTCTGGTTACCTTTATCATTTAAATCATTTCTTTTGTTTGCGTCATTTGTTTTTTTTAAATAATCTCTTTTGTTGCGGTCGTATATCGATGTGGTTACAGTACCCAAATAAACGTCACATTTTTTTGTACTACTAGTTTTACTTATTACATTATAATTCAGATACAGATTAGCCGTATGAACATAAAACCAAATATACAGTTTTAAAAAATATACATTTTTGTTGTTAAAATTAAAAAGTATCAAATTTTCTTTAGCTTTTTTATATTTTTTCAAATAAATACATGTTACAGTATAATAATATCTACTAACATTATTTTTATAAATAAGTAAACTTTTATAATAATATTTTAATGCTTTTTTCATATTTTTTATAATATGATAATACATACCAATTAAAAAATAATATTTACTTAAAAATTTTTTACTAACATAATAAAAATTTATTCTTTCTTTTATAATTTTTAAAAAAATAATAGATATATTATAACCATTTAATAACCAAATTTCACATAAATCTAAATATAAAGAAATCATATCATTATTTAAAAAAACATTGCAATATTCACTTTTGGAACAATCTGTTTCATTATCAATTGTATCAAATAATATATCACATTCATATATATCATTTTTTCCAAACGAATAAACAGCATTTTCATTAATTAATACATCGTGCAAATTTTTTGAATAAATAACTACTCCTTTTTTTATATAATCCATATATGTAAGTAAAGTTAAATTTATTATGTCTTCCACATGAATTTTTTTTAAATTATTTATGTGATTATTATTATTGTTGTTGTTATTATTGTTGTTGTTATTATTGTTGTTGTTATTATTGTTGTTGTTATTATTGTTGTTATTATTATTGTTGTTATTATTATTGTTGTTATTATTATTGTTGTTATTATTATTGTTGTTATTGTTGTTATTATGAGTAATTAAGTGAGTACCTGCATGGATGTATGTTGTATTACTTGCTTTGATGTGTCCTAACATGTTATTCATTCCGATTGGATTAGATTTATTACCTTCTTCATATTTATTAATATTATTAGCATTACTTGTTTCAATATTAGAGTCATCCTTTTTTAACCGTTTCATAAGTCTACCATACCAGCTAATATTTTCATTATTTTTTTTCAAACTCTCCTCCTCCTCCTCATTATTAATGTTATTATTACTGCCATTATTACTGTTATTATTATTACTGCCATTATTACTGTTATTATTATTACTGCCATCATTACTGTTATTATTACTGAAATTATTTATTATTTTTTTTTTTTTTTTCAGATATAACATTTGAATAGGATGACCTACATTCCCATTTGCATAATTCAAATTATATTTTAAAAAATTACATATTTTATCATCTTTAATAAAATTGTTATATTTTGTAATTTTTTGAAAATAGTTTAATAATAATAACCATGAATTGGTTAAGTACGCAAAACAATAATTATTTAATTTGATTGATGATGTAAAACAATAAGATGCTAAGATGAAGTTTTTTTTTTTCATATAACATAAACCTATTATGTATTTTATAATAGATTTAAAACCTTTTAACGTATTTAATAACTTTTTTATTTTAACAAATCTGTACAAATCGTCTACTGTGTTGTAACTATAGTTTCTATTGTTATATGGTTCATAATTTGATAGGATATTTGTAATACCCGTTTTTGTATTTTTACTTAAACTATTCGTCTTTGTGTCATTCCCATTTAAATAAATTTCACAAAGCGAACATAAAAATTGCTCAAAGTGTATTATTCTTATCAATACAATTGATGAAAACTCAATACATACGTCCAGTTTATATATTAAACATAACGTGTATGATAAATATATAGATGAAATAAAATCATAATTATTTTTTTTTACTAAAAATGCAAATATATTTATACTTTCAATTAAATAATTTAAAGGATGTATATTTTCTTTATTTGTTTCATCTTTTATATTGGTTGTTAAAGAGCCTGTTTTTTGTATACTATTATTTGTAGAAGTATAAGACTTTAATGGCGATAATAATGGTGATGATGTTGAATGTAAAGATAAAGAAAATGAATAAGTATAATTATTATTAGGATGAATATAATTACTATTTTCGTTTTTTTCTTCATATTTATTTAATAAAAATAAATATATATTTGTATAATATACACCTTTAATTAACAAATAAGATATATAATCATAACTGTTTTTTTTTTCATTATTATTGTAATTATCCACTTTTCTTTTTTCAATTTGTGTTAATAAATGTTCTAACTTAATTTTTATTTCATCTTCTTTATTTATACTTTTAACATTTATTAATTTATCTAAGTTATATAACAATAGTAATATACTCAAATATGTACAATTGTCATTACTAAAAAAAACTTCTGCCTCTTTAATAAGGTCTAAAAATAACTTATAATAGTTTTTTTTATACAAAATTAAACAAACTTCAACCCACCCGTTTATACATACTTTTTCATCTTTTAAAATAGCTTTTATTATCATATAATTTTCTTCATTTATGTTATCTTCATTTATGCTAATAAGGCGGTTTTCACCTTTTAAGTAAATCATTTTTATATATTTTTATTTTTATTTTTATTTTTATATTAGGAATTTCTTGTTAATATTTATAACATACAATGATTTTATAAAAAACAAAAATGTATAAAACATTTTTTTTTTTTTTTTTTGCTCTTTCTCATTATATATAAATGGTTTTTTGTTTTTTTTTTTTTTTTTAACACAAAATTGATTTTAATTTTTTTTTACTTTTTTCGAATTTCGAAGGCTTTAACAATCTAACAATAAAATAAAAAAAAATAAAATCCAGCAAAAATTAATCGAAGCGATACCGAGTTAAAAATAACAAAAACAAAAAATGAAAATGATAAAATAAAAATAAAAGCAGAAGCAAAAGCAGAAGAAAAAGAAAAAATAAAACAAAAGCAAAGCAAAGCAAAAATTAACATAAAAAACGTAACGGAATGAAACGAAACAAAGCAAAGTAAAACAACACAAAACAAAGCAAATGTAAAACAACACAAAACAAAACAATAAAGTGACTCATAAATACAATATAACTTAACAAAAAAAACGTATATTCGAAAATAGCAGTTAAAAAAAAAAAAAAAAAAAAAAAAAAAAAAAAATATAACATAATATAACGTATTTTATAAAGAACATAATGTAATTTAATATAGCACTAAACTTTGTGTACGTCTACGTGCGGCGTAGGTTAGGATGAAAATCTATAAATCGGAAGTTAAGAGTTCGTTATCGAAGACGGGCAGGGTAAGTAGCCCATAAATATATGCTTCAATCCTTTTTATATTTTATATTTTTCATTTTAATATTTTTTTATGCCTTTTTTATACTTTCTTTATGCTTTCTTTATGCTTTCTTTATGCTTTCTTTATGCTTTCTTTATGCTTTCTTTATGCTTTCTTTATGCTTTCTTTATGCTTTCTTTATGCTTTATGCTTTTTTTATGCTTTCTTTATGCTTTCTTTATGCTTTCTTTTTTTTTTTTTTTATGTATTATACTTGATTCTAAACATTGAAATGTTTTAATGGCATTTAAAATTAAAAAACTTGGTAACCATATAGTAAATTCTTGAAAAGTAAAAAAAAAAAAAAAAAAAAAAAGATTGCCAATTAAAAATCATTATAGAAAAAAAAAAAAGTTTCATTTGTTAGTATAGGTATGGCCATATATATAGTAAGTATTTTAGCGTATATAAAAATATTACAACATATATAGCTAGTATTGTTAATTAAAAAAAAGTTATATGCAAAAATGAAAATGACAAATTGCATTTATAGTTTATTACGTGTGTAAATTTATACATAAGTTTCTATTTACATAGGACGGATACACTTGTATTTGTAACAAACATAAACAAAACAGACATATATATATATATATATATATACAAATGTTTCAGTTATAAAATTTACGAAACTTAATGTTTGAACATGTTAAGTAAAATGTTTCTTTTTGGTTCTTATCCCACACATGTATATTAATATTTGTTTTCATCTCGTTTATTAAATTTTTTTTACTAATACTATGATCATCCGAAATTCCATTATTTTTACAATAATATAATGTTTTATTATTGTTTGTGTTATATAACATATATACAGTTTGTTGTAATGTTAAAAATGGTATATATATATCAGATGCTTGATTAAAATCTATATATATAATTTTGTTATTAATAAAGTCAAAAAATATATTTGAATATAATAAAAAGAGTTTATATGTAAAAAAAAGATATATGTTATTTTTTTTTGCTTTTTTTTTACTTTGATTTATTATATATTTATTGACATAATGTTGAAATAATTGCATACGATATTTAAGAAAACTTATATAAGCAGTAGAATAAAATTTATAAAAAGAAGAGTGTTTTATCCATTTTATTTTTTTATTAATTTCTTTGATTATGTTATTATATTTTATACATAATTGTAAATTTTTTTTTCTTGTTTTTATTATAATTTTTTTTTTATGATTGTAATTATTTTGAAAAAAATAAGTCACATATAAAAAATTATTACATGCTATATTTGTTTTATTTTTACTCAAATTGGGGTATTTAGTTTTTATGTTATTTATATACTTCCCTTTTTTCAAGTGCTCATTTGAGCATAGTTTTTTTTTGTTTTGTATTTTTTGCTTGATACAACTCCTTTGGAATAAATCAAAAAAATATGTATTTTCTAAAAATAGTGCTAATGTTTTATTATAATCATATTTATCATGTGGTAAAATATTATTACAAAAAATAATGTTACATATATTTAATTTTATTTTATTGTATATGACGTGTTCTGTTTTTTGCTCTTTCTCCACATTGTTAAGGTCAACCAAATAAATATTCTCAATCAGTTTTTTTTTTTCACATTCTTTCAAACAATTTAATTGTGGTATTAAAATATATACAAAATAATTATAAAAAAAATAGCTAATTTCACTAGTTGCAAAATGAATTACTAAATTTTTTTTTTTCTGATTTTCATTTATTGTTTTCCTTTTTTTAACGCTAAATGTATTTTTACAATTATTAAACAGTGGTAAGTTTTTTAGCTCTCTTTTTTTAAAAAAATTAGTTTTATTTTGCATAAACAAAATTATGTAAGAAAATACTTTACTAAAGTAGTAGCTCCCGTTTATATGTTCTCTATAAATTTGTATCATACTTCAAGCGTTGTCGTTGTCGTTGTCGTCGTTGTCGTTATGTTTTTTTATTCCTTCCTACATATATATATATATATATGTTACATTTTTGAGGAATGGTACTATTTATATTTCAAAAAAGAAAAGAGTCTATCTAATGCAGTGGTTATTTAGCTATATATTTGGTTACATATTTATCAAACAAACAACATGTTTATTATTTTTTCCATAGTTGTGCTTATTTATAAAAGTTTAATCCAATGTTAAGGTGAAGCAAAAAAAAGGAAAAAAAAAAAAGGAAAAAAAAAGGAAAAAAAAAAGGAAAAAAAAAAAAAAAAAAAAAAGCACAGGAACACGTGAAAAATCAATTTTGAAAAAAAAAAAAAAAAAACATCCCTAATCGTATGTATATAAATATATATGTTTACTTTTTTTTAATTTTTGAAAAGTTTTAACCAATAGCACAATTGCATGTAAGAGTATTTCCATATGTACAAAAAAAATGCATATATACATGTGTATTCACCAAAATTAACACAAATTAATACAAATTTTTACTGTTTGTACTATTTATTTATTTATTTTTTTTTTTTTTTTTTTTTTTTTTTTTTTTTTTTTTTTTTTTTTTTTTTTTTTTTTTTTTTTGTTATTTGTTTTCATAGTTTTTCTACTTTTTTTAAAAATCAACAATATGCATGATACTTAACATGCAAAAAATATTATATATATATGTATATATATACACAAATAGTAAGATGAAACAGAAACTATTCTTTGTACAATTAATTTTTTTTTGGTACTTTTTTTTTTTTAAAAATGTTAGAAATATAAAACTTATAAAAAACACTTTTTTTTTTACTAGTTATAATAGTAATAATTTTGTTTATAAAGATGAGTTAAGTATATTACGTTTGAATAAGACGAATATACAAAAAAAAAAAAAAAAAAATTCAAAATTTAAAGTAAAGTTAGTAGAAAAAGAAAACGACGAAGGAATACACTATGAATTAAATAAAGAAAATGTTCAAAAGGTTTTAAATTTGATTAGACCTAAATTACAAATAGATAATGGTAATGTTGAATTAGTGAAAATAGATAACAGTGATTTGTATGTTAAACTATTAGGTGAATGTATTACTTGCAGCTCTAACAGTGTAACTGTTACACATATTATTAAAAAAACATTGCAAAAATACATTCGAGATAAAAATAACAAGGAGCCAAATGTAATTGTCGTTAACTTTGATGATATCAACGAAACAAATATTCAAAACTGTTTGAACGACCTGAAACCGTATTTTGACTTCTTGAGTAAGTGTTTATTTGAAAAAACAAAATGAAAAAATGAAAAAATGAAAAAAATGAAAATTTTCCTTTTTTTGGAACTTTTTTTTTTATATGTTTGTATAATGTCGCGGCAATTATAACACGTTCACAATATAAACATATATATATATATATATATATATGTATGTATATGTGTGTATAAAAATTGCTAAAACAAGTAACCATCTTACTCTATGTAAACTTCAAACGCTTTTACATTGGTGCTGTGTTAGAATGTGTTTTACTTCATTGTAGTGTTAGTAAATACATATTTGATTATTTATTTTTATTTTTATTTTATTTTATTTTTTTTTTTTGAAGAAGTGGAAGTCTTAATTAAAGATATTGTTAGTAACAAAGAAGGTATTAACAACTCAGTTTCTTTAATTTTTAAACATAAAGACAATGGTAACTCTGAAATAAAAATTCCTTTTAATGTTAGAAATGAAATAGCGGAAAGATTAAAAAACAAGTTCCCTACCTTAACTGTTCATTTTGAAAACTAGCAAACCGAAAGATGGAAAATCGAAAAATGGCAAATATAAACTTGTTTTGTATATATAAAGTTAATCCTTGCGTTTTTATTATGCGCGTGTCAATGTATGGGTTTATATTTGTATATAAACAACATGACATTTTTTTATTAATTTAAAAAAAAAAAACAAACAAACAAACAAACAAACAAACAAACAAACAAACAAACAAAATAAATGAAGTTAGTTAAGACAAAAAAAAAAAAAATAAAAATAAAAAAATAACATGGTAAAAAGAGGTACAACAATCGAGTAGGTACAATAATCGAGTAAGTACAACAATCGAGTAGGTACAATAATCGAGTAAGTACAATAATCGAGTAAGTACAACAATCGAGTAGGTACAATAATCGAGTAGGTACAATAATCGAGTAAGTACAACAATCGAGTAGGTACAATAATCGAGTAAGTACAACAATCGAGTAGGTACAATAATCGAGTAAGTACAACAATCGAGTAAGTACAACAATCGAGTAAGTACAATAATCGAGTAGGTACAATAATCGAGTAGGTAATGTTGTAATAATGGTACTAGTTTTATAATAAAATTATGTGATTCAACATAGACATATGTATATACATATGTTCATGTACACACACACACACATACATATTGTGCTATTTTATGTTATACTACTAAATTTTCTGGAGGCCATGAATGATATTTGACACGTTTATGCTTCAAATGAATTAAATCCGAATCAAACTGTTTTTCTTCATATAAGTCCTTCTGTTGTTTTATATGTTTTATATCTTGTTTATTTTTAAACGTTTCAATAATTTTTATTAATTGTGATTCTTTTTGCTCATTTGTTAGTATATCCCAATAACATTTATGAATATTAACAACGTTAAAATTTAATTTTTTAAAAATTCTGTTTTTTAATGATACAATACCACTAACTAATGGTCTGTTTAAACCTATTGGGTGAAAATAGTCATATTCTATGCATAAATTTAAAGGCTTATAAAAATGGGATGCGAAAAAACAATGTTGTTCATCGATTTTTCTGCCAACTGATAAATTTATAAAAAAATCTTTTATTTGTAATTTTTGTATGATATTTTCCATTTCTAACTGTATTTTTTCAGAACCCTGATTTTGAGCAGTTATTAATATATTATCTAACCATTTTAAATGTAAATATTCTTGAATAAAAAAAGGGATTGATTTTTTAATATTATTTTCATTTAATGGTTTTTCAACATCGCAACAATAAAGAGTTATATATAAGAAATATTGAACCCATCCAGACTCCGGTAAATTTTCTTTTGTTAAACCAGAACAAGCATTTTTTAAAATATCACATATAAAACTATTAGAAGTACAAGGATATTCATACATATTATTTAAAACTAATACATAAGCTAATAAAGACCAACAAAAGTTTGTTGTATCTTTTTCTGCTTCTTCTTTTTTTTTATATATAATATCTATTATTTTTGTTATTAAATTATAACTTCTCGATAAATTATGTTCATTACCAATTTGTATATCTTTATTTAATAAACCCAAATATGATAAACAAAAAGCGGTCATACATAAAGTCGGTACTCGATATTCATTTAAATTTATTTCTATTAATTCTAAAATTGTAGGTAAAAGAAAATAACATCTATAATCTAAACAACACATTGCATACAATAATCTTGGACAATGTCTAGCTTTTATGAATTGTTTATTTTCGATCAAATCATAAACCATATATTTAAATAATTTTAACTCGTGAATTGATTGTTTATCTTTTACGCTCCAAAAAGAATTAAAACCGAATACGTTACCTAGCTGACAAAAACAACGAACTAGCCAATTATAGTTTGGTGAGTCCTCCTTTTCGATATATTCTTTGTACAGCCTACGTAGCGACGAATAAAAAAAAAAAAAAAAAAAAAAAAAAATAAAATAAAAAAAAAATCGAAATTTATAAGCAAAATGGACGAGCAAAGTGGATGAACAAAAATGGTTGAGTAAAATGGACAAGTAAAACGAATGGAACCTTTTTACGTAACGCACATTTATAGTGATATTATAACACATACATATACACATACATACAAATATATACATATGTATCAAATGCTAAGGTAAATACAATAAGTATCCTATTACGTACCGTAAAATAGATCTTGGATTAGAATAACATTTGTCTAGTTTTTCAAAATAGGAAGATAAAAAATTTTCAGGGGGTACAAAATCAAAAAGGTCAATGTTCTTTTTTTTTTTACCTTTATCATAATACTCTTTTGTTAAAAATGTGTTTTTAATAAGTGTCTCTGTAGCGATATATTTCTTCTTTCCAAGAAATAGGCTAGGATATCTTTTTATACCTTTTATACCTTTTATACTTTTTATACTTTTTGTTATATGAACATACATGTTTTCCTTTTTTTTTTTTTTTTTTTTTTTTTTTTTTTTATTTTTTTTTTTTTTTTTTTATTTTTTTTTTTTTTATCTACATATTATTTTTATTTTTATTTGTTTTTACAAAAATTTATATATATATTTTTTTAAAACATATATTACGAATCGTTTATGTGTTATATTAACAGGTAAAAGAGAAACTTAGCTTAATGATCCCTTTTATGACCACACACCCCAGCATATAAATCAATATATTTACGTATCTATATATTTATATATTTACAACAAATTAAAGGTACTAACCATGTGTTACAGTGAAAGATATTTATTTATATGTAAGCACAAACATAATATTAAATAACATAGTTGTAGCTGTTTTTTTTTTTTTTTTACGGCAAGTAATTAACTACTGAAACTGAACGAGTTAACTGCCCCATTAGTTTATCACTTAATCAATTAATCACTAAACCATTTAATTAATTAATTAATTAATTTGTTTTATCGACGGTTTAAATTACTATGAATAAGAACAAAAAAAAAAAAATTGTAAAAATTGTGCTTGTATAGCATCTTAATATTAGTAGTTAAAAGTTACATAGAAAAAAAAAATAAAATAAAAAATAAAAAAATAAAAAAAAAATAAAATAAAAAATTGTTATGTCAACTAAAGATATTTTATCGCATTTGTAGCCTCTTGTTATATAAATACATATATAAGAATATTATATATATGAACGAGCATATACATACATGTTCATATACATATGTAGTCACATACATACGTAGTCATAAAAATATGTTTCATTTTTTTGAATATTTATAAATCACAAAAATAACAACATCATATGAATAACCTAACGACCATATACGTGATGCCTGTTTTTATCAAACTTTAAAATATCCTTTCCAAAAAAAAAAAAAAAAAAAAAAAAAAAAAAAAAAAAAAAAAAAAAAAATATATATATATATATATATATTTATGTTGTATGATTTTCATATGGTATCTGCTATATTTTAAACATCATATTTTTTTTTTTAAATATATACTTTTTTTAATTTTAATGAATCGAATTTATAAACATATTTATGTATATATGTTTATTCATGTTTATAGTAATCCCTCATACATACGTACGCACGCTAGCTTTTTTTTTTATTTTTGTACAATTTTTTACAATTTAAAAATATTTTAATAAATATATGTTACATTTTAACAAATTCATATTATTAAGATCGGTCACGTGCAAAACTGTTTTTCAATAACATGTTGCTCTTGTCACATACCGATTTTTTTTTTTTTTTTTTTTTTTAATTTTTGTTCTCTCATCCCATTTTTAAATTAATTTGGCAGAACCAATATAGTTATCTTTTAATGTCGCGTTTGTATTGACTATATTTTTGTTAGTTACCCTATAATTTTTGTATCCTCTGATATTTTTTTTTTTTTTTTTACATTTTTTTTAAAAAACGAACGAACCAAAAATGTCAACTGGGTTTCTTCTCGGAGTAGGAGTAAAATCTTGCAGAACAGCGTTAATACAAGAATTGAAAGATAAAACAAAAAAAAATAGAATAAAATATATAAGAGAAAATATACAATACTATTTAAATATATTGTTAAACTTAAATTTAAAACATGTATACAATGATAATTATGAATTAATATGTTTTATTTTCGAGTCGGTTGTATATTATGATTTAGAAGTAGACTTAGCAGTATTAGAAGAAATTATAATTTGGTTAAACCTAAAAGATGTTTTAAAAAAGAACAAAAATGTAAATTTAAAATTTATTAATAAAATATTATCTTTAATAAACAAATTAATATATGTAAAATTAAATAGCCAAAATTTATTTAATATTTGTTTTGATACTATTATATTGTTAATCGAAATTTTATATAAAACCAATATATATAGTACAGTGGAAAATATAAAATTTACATTAGAAACAGAAGCACAACCAGCTCAAAACAAGGAGTTAATAGTTAAACCCGAGTCATTACCCCAAAGTGAGATAAATGCGAAGAAACTACTCCCCCTAAATAACAACAACAACAATGATACCTACAACCACAAACATGATACCTACAACCACAAACACGATACCTACAACCACAAACACGATACCTACAACCACAAACACGATACCTACAACCACAAACATGATACCTACAACCATAAACACGATACCTTTGTGTCAAACGAAATCAATACCAATTTAAGTAAAAACTTAAAGTACGAAAAAAACAAAAAACAAAAAACATCAATGACGTCAGAAAGTACAACAGCAAATTCGGTAGATTTGTCGAAAAATGAAAATGAACGATTGGATAAAAAAAGAAAAAATCAAGACGATAATAATTACAAATCTTATGTATGCCATAATAGAATCGAAGACATAAAAAAACAGGTTGTTGAATATGTTATATATTTAAATAATATTATTAATTTATATATTAAAAGTTTTAATTTGATGGAGAATGATATAAAAATATATGCATTTTATAGTAACTTATTTATTTTATATTGTTATATTTGTGATTATAATGAATATTTAAATGGGTTATTAATAAAAAATGTATTACATAGTGAAACAGAAAAAAATACAAATACTGTTCTTATAAAAAATATATATATGTTAAAAAACAATATCAAGGAGTTGATATATTGCAATGTTAGCAAAATAGATGAAATTTTTTTTAAAAAAATTTACTGTTTATATAAAGAAAACAAAACTAATGTTAAAATAAAGTATGTTTCATTTAACATTTATGAACATACATTAATACTAGAATTAATTTATTTAATTTTAAATAGAATATCAAATAAGACACCAGTTTTTACATATGAAAAAAATGAAAAAAAATTAAAACATCAAGTCCAAATAGATGAAAAAAAAAAAAATAAAATTATTTATTACTTTTTAAATAATAACGAATTAAATGAAAAAATGCAATTTATAAATATAGCACAAATAAAAGGTTGTGTAAAAATTTTAACAGTTATATTTAAATTTTTTTTTTTTAAATGCAATACAATTAAAACTACATATGTGAAACATTTTTTTTCTTTATTAGTTTTTATGCCCCATTACGAGTTAACGATTTATCAAGAAAGTATAAAGCGCACGTTTGCAAAATTGTTTGACCAAAACCCATATTTGAAGGGGTCGAAGATGGTTAAAACTGACCTTTCAGGAAATGCCATCCCACCAGATACTGTAACAAACTCCAATGAAATATTAAAACAAAAAGAAAAAAACAAAACATATAAAACTATTATCTCTTCTAACACAGACAAAAACAAACATTTCAATGAAATCGATTTAAATAAAGACTATAGTACATGTACTAAATCGAATAATGTATTAGAAAAAAAAACATATTACGACAAATTAAATAAAGAAATTCATGCTTTAAAATGTAATTTTGAGGAAGAGTTAATTATTAATAGTAATAAAGAAGTATATTATAATATTCACATTTTAATTTATTATTGTCAAATGATTTATAAATTTATGTATAATTTAAATAAAATAAAAAATGTAGAAAACGATTTATTCCTTATTGATAATATGTCTTATTTGTTGAAATATATTTGTGATAGTATAACACATTTTTGTTATAAAAATAGATTGGATGAAAACAAAAGTAGTGACCGAAAAACAAAAAATGAATATAATTTGAATAAAAATTATTTATTCGATTTGGAGAAAAAAAACGACGAGAAATTTGAAAAGATATATATAAAAGGAAAACCATATATACGATTATACAAAAATAAAATGAGCGAAATTGTTTTAGATACATATAAAAAATCGCTTGATTTTAATTGGGAATATGAAACAGAGAATCGATCTGATATAGACAGTACAGATGAAGAAATAGGTAGTAATAATAATAATAATAATAATAATACTATAACTGATTGTTATAAATATGAAAAGTTTAAAAATAAAAATTGTTTTAATGGTAGTATAACGGTATGTTCTAAAGAAGAAGATATGAGTGAAGAGATCATGAATATAATGCTTATCAAAACAAAACATTCGAAGAGTGATTTGATGAATATATATATTATGTATTTATTATATATAAGTCAATTTAATTTATTAAATATTTTAAATTATAAT
This sequence comes from Hepatocystis sp. ex Piliocolobus tephrosceles, assembly GCA_902459845.2. Taxonomy (NCBI): domain Eukaryota; phylum Apicomplexa; class Aconoidasida; order Haemosporida; family Plasmodiidae; genus Hepatocystis; species Hepatocystis sp. ex Piliocolobus tephrosceles. The sequence continues at coordinate 31,975 of CABPSV020000059.1, forward strand.
ATGAATGTACGAAAGTTTATATTATCATCTGTTTTTAATTTACTCAAAGAAATGAATAGTAAAGTAAAAAGTTATAATATAAATATATTAACCAAGAATAATATAAATAATTTTAATAATATAATTATTAACAAATTAATATGTTTGTTTATTAATATAAATGATATGCCCAATTTTTTAAATTATCTTTATTATTACATAGGTCTTAATTCTAATAAATCAAATTGCTATTACAAACTAATAAATTTTTTATTAAATTCCATTTTTATAAATGTATTTAAACAACATATGGATAAATTAATTGATAATTCAGAAGTGTTTCTAACTGTTTTTAATAAAATATATGACCAAGTCGTAAATAAAATGTTGACTTTGTTAGGTCAACATATCAATTCAAAAAAAAGAAATGAAAAAAGTAACATGTCATTAGTTTATGAAAATGCGAATTCCACTAACAATAATAACCATAATAACTATAACAATAATAACCATAATAACTATAACAATAATAACAATAATAACAACCAAAGAGGGATACAACAAAAAAAAGTAAAAAATAATTTTAAATATGTTGATCATCATACACAACAATTTCAACAACTATTTATAAATATAGAAACATTAGAATATATAATTTCTTGTTATTTTAATGCTATTAATAAAAATAATATTAATCACCATTTTATTATACATACTATAAAATTATTAAAATTATATATTGAAAAAAAAAACATATTATTAAAATATTATAACATGGTTCATCAAGGTATCTTTAATATAAATTTTTATAATGTATATCATAGTCTATATATATATATATTTTTTATTTATAATGCTTCTAGATTGTTTCTTTTCGCTTTAACAAATAAACAAACAAATAAACAACAGTTGAAAAAAAAAATAAAAATAATTATTATTTTATTGCAAAATTGTTTACACAGTATAGAAGTTATATATGACCAGTCTGTCAATGAAAATCAGGTTTATATATTCGTTGATATAGTCCACTTATTGTTGAAGACTCTGACGATGTATATGTATTTGTCCGAGTTTGGGTTGATAGGTACGTGTATATGCATATACATTTGTACATATATATATATATATATATATATATATATATATATATACATGTATACTAATATGTACATACATATACACACAAATAATAATATATGTAAACACATAGTAATATTTATATACATATTTATTTACATTCCTTTTTTCCCTTTCACACCTTTTGCAGATGAAACTATCATGTTTGGTTACATCAACCAATTTGTAAATGTCATAAAAAAAAACTCCATACAAAATTACGACCACCATATAAAAAATACAATTAATAAATATATTTTAAATTTTTTTGTTTATAATTATAAATATTTAATGCGGACATATGCAAATAATGAAGATTTAAAAAATATTTATATAAATATTATTTCATTGTTATTTATTGATATAATGAAAAATGAAAATTGTGATTTAATAATAAACCTATTTGATCTTATAAAATTTGAAACAGATTTGTATAATTTATTTTGTAAAGTTTTTTTAGCAAGTTACATTTTTATTATTAAACATATGAACATAAACAAGGATTGTAAACAATTGTTAAATCAAATAAAAAACAAAATGTCAGTTATTGAAAATGTAGGTTATGAAGAAATTACAAAAAAAATAATTAAAAAAAATAAAATTTTTATAAATAATGAAAATATGTACGAACAGTTTAATTTGAGTAAAAAACTTACCATCATAAAAAGTAATTTTGAAAAATTTTATATTACTATAAAATTTAATAAATATAAAATGGATTCGTTTTTTATTGACAATAGAATGGAAGATGTGGATTTTGAGTATGGGTATGTTAAAAGTGGTAGTGATAGTGATAGTGGTAGTGGTAGTGGTAGTGGTAGTGGTAGTGGTAGTGGTAGTGGTAGTGGTAGTGGTAGTGGTAGTGGTAGTGGTAGTGGTAGTGGTAGTAGTAGTAGTAGTAGTAGTAGTAGTAGTGATAAAAGCAAAAGTCAAACCGATAAAGAAAAAGAAATGATGGTAAATACCCAGTACCATTTGAACATATGTATTCTAAGTAAGATATTTTTATCGTTACATAGTATTAAAAATATAGGAGAACAATTATTATCAATTTTAATGACTATATTTAATAATATAAAAAATTATGAAAAATATAATAAATATATATTAATACATATTTTATTATGTTTTATTAATAATTTAAATACAATGGATGAAAAAATGATAAATAAAATAACACTTTCTTATTTTATAAAATATTCCTTTTTAATATTAAAAATACAAAAAAAATATATAAAAAAAAATATAACTAACACTACTAATAATAACAACACTAATTTGTTTATACTTAAATTGTTCTTTCGAGTTATTAACAATTTTATATATATTATAAAAAATAAACCAGTAGAAGAAACTATGTTGGAAAAGGAATTGCACGAGATGGACAACAATATTTCTTATAATAACAATCTTAAAAAAAAAAAGAACATAAGACAGAATCACATAAAAGAAATGACATCAAATGAAAATAGTAACCTAATTAATGGAAATAATAAATTAAAAAACAAGAAAGATAAAGACAATACAAATATTATAAAAAAAAAAAAAATAACAGATATATGTTATATATTTTTTATGAAATATTTTATATTAACATATGATATGTTAACAGATAAAAAATGCAAAAAAATGAGTGATGAAGATGTAACGTATTTGCTAAGTCATATACAAGATGATTCAACTGATGCAGATTTTAAAAAAAACAATAATTGCAATTTAGTTAATAAGAAAGATGAAGAAATAAAATCTTGGCTAGTCAAATTAAAATCTTTTATAATAAAATTATTAATTAATAAAAACACTCAAGTTAATAGTAAGAGTAAGAGTAAACATATATACAAATGGAACACTACTATAAAATTAAATGCATTGTTTCTTAATTTAATAGAATATATTTTCATTTTTTACATATTTATGCATAATATTAATAGTCAAAACAAACTACAGAAAAATGATGAACATATATGTCGCATTTTTAAAAAACTAAATACGAGCGTTATGTTTTATTCGGTTAATGAAAAATTGAAAATCTTTATGTATGGTTTTATGCTCTTCCAAGTATTTAATATTGCAAAAACAGAGAACGTTAAGGATAAAAATGGAGAGGGAAATGGAGAGCAAAGTAATGAAAATGATGGAGAAAGTGATGGAGAAAGTGATGGAGAAAGTGATGAAGAAAGAAATGAAGAAAGCGGTGGAGAAAGTGGTGAAGAGAAAAAAAAACATAATAAGTTAAAAAATAATAACCTTACTAATATAAAAGATAGTACTAATTTGATAAATAATATCGACGATAATAATGCGGTGGAAGTATATAATCACAAGTTATCTACAAAAGGACACATAGAGCCATCTATTTCTTTAGATCTGTCAAAGTTAGTCACATTTTTCAAATATATATATTTATATAGTGATTCAAACGATGCTATGTCTGAGTTTAAAAGTGAAGTTTACCATAATACAACTGGTAAAGAAAAGAATATCGAACACATAACCGATGAGAACGAAAAAAATCCAAAAAAAAAATGTATAATGTTGTATGAATTTTTATTTTATTATAATAAAGTTTTAATAGAGTGTAGTGATAAGAAATCAATTTATATTTGTTTAAAATTTAAAAATGTAATTAGAAATATATATAGTGTTATATATGACTCGATAGAAGATGTACAATACATACTTGAGTATATTGATTCAAAAGTTTTAGATATAAATATAAACAATTTAGAAGCAGATAAAAACAAAATTAAAAATGTTTTATATAATTTAAATATACATACAATAACATTAATATTTTTAGTTCGTAACAACAAAAATTTATTATATAATATTACCATTTTAAAAAATAATCATTCGAATATTTTATATTTTATTCAACTATATTTTAATCTTATTACATATATAAATAATATATTGGATAATATAAAAATCTTTTTAAATACTGAGATATATTTTTCCTTATTACATCTTATATATAAACTGTCGCAACTTTTGATTTTTATTTTTACTAGCACCAAGATGTTATTAAAAGGTACGGGAGTATATACATACATATATATACATATTACACACAGTGCTTGTCGAATTAACTTCGATCTTACTCTACCTTAATCATTATCATTAAATCATACATCCCTTTATTTTTATTTTTACAGGAAGTGTATTTTCTTCATTTTCGGTTTTACTTTGTCATTATGGAAAGCTTTTAATGACGACTATGGGCATACTGTAATGAGAAAAGTGGCAATAAATAAAATAAAAATATGAAAGAACGAAAAATTAAAAAAAAAACGTCGTTTTTTTATATTTCGTTGCACAGACCATATATATATATATATATATATACAATATACATCTATATAATACGTATTTTTTTTTTTTTTTTTTTTGGCGCAGGAAAAAGCAAATACTAAAATGCAAAGACCATGATGAAACAATACTGGCCGATAAATACATAACGCATTTTTACATTGTAAATAATTCAAAATTATTTGAAAACAATAGGTTTTATTTATACTTATTTAGCAATAAGCTGTATTTAATTATTTACGAATTTTTTAGTACAAGTAAGTAGAATTAAAGAAAAACGAAAACACTAGCAAGCGGAGGTTTTGTTACGTGTGTTTGTTTATATATATATATTCATGCATTCATAGAAAGACAAATGCTGAAATTGTTATAAAATAAAATAAAAACAATTTTAACCATAAACAAACCATATATTTATTTACATACATAAAAAAAAAAAAAAAATGTTTACACATAATTTTTTTTTTTAAATTTATTTTAGGCCTTTACAAGCATATGAAACATTCTCAAAAATTAATGACGGATGTGAAGAAAAACGGATATGCAGTATGTTTTTTTTGCGCCTACATGGACTGCATTTTGTTTCTTAATAACAGGTAAAAAAAAAAAAAAAAATGGAACATAAATAGGTTTATTCGTGTATATATATACATACATACATACATATAGAGAGGGTCAAAAATGATGCATACATATGTACACATGTACATATTAACATAATACAGTTTGTCGTTATAGTAAACGCACATAACCATGATTAGAAAAAAATATGTAAATTATTAAGTCGTATTTATTCCAAACTTTACTTTTATTCATTTATTCATTTATTCATTTTTTTTATTTTTTTTTTTTTTTTTTTTTTTTTTTTTTTTTTTTTTTTTTTTTTTTTTTTTCTTTTTAGAGTAAGCCTACTTTTGCTTCAAAATGCAAACTATTTTTTATTATTTCTGAAGAACAACAATAAGTTTTTGAATTTATCACAAATTGCTTTTCCAATACTAACTAAAATCGTCGATATTTATTATTCAATTGATTCGGATAAATCGAATAATGAAATAGTATACGAACAAAAAAAATATTTAAAATGTATTTTTCAAATTAGTATGACACTGCTGGAATATAATTCCATGCAGTTATGTCATTCAACATTGAACGATAAAAAAAAAGAACTTTTTAATTTTTTGTCCAATTAACTTTTTTTTCTTAAAAATAAAACACTACTTGACCTATAAATATGAAAAAAAAAACATGCATATGTGCATAAGAACAAGAATGCATACAAATAAAAATATATGTACATACGCAAAACACATAACTAATTTGTATGTACACGCTTTAATTTATATTTAAATTACATATTCTTATTTTCATGTTTTCACTTTTTTTTTTTTTTTTTTTTTTTTTACTGTATAAATATCCAAGGAACTTTTTGTTCATCTGAGTTATTCTACAAAAAAAATAAATTGAACAAATATATACATATATACACA
>CABPSV020000060.1:6559-17018 GCA_902459845.2 Hepatocystis sp. ex Piliocolobus tephrosceles
TATATATTTTTTTTTTTTTTTGATGTGAAGTAATTTTTAGACATAAATAGCTATTGTTTATATATCCATTTCTTTAATAATTTATTCTCAGGATAATATTACACACATTTATTTTTTATCTTATAAAATAAAAGTGTTATACTTTTAAATGCATTTCACTACGATAAATTGACGGAATTATTTTAATATTTTCGAAATGTCTCAATTTTAATACAATTGTTAGTGTTTGTAAATGCAACAGGAAAAAATCATGACAAAAAAAAAAAAAAAAAAATGTAATAAATCATAATCAAAAATATAACTAGAGCCATAAATTCATATCATTTTACGATTATCAATTTAAAAATGTACTAATAATATATATATATATATATATAAAATTAAAAACCATAATAAAAACTTAAAAAATCATAACATGAAAAATAACAAAACACTGTTTATTCCTTTTTTTTTTTTTTTTTTTTTTTTTTTTTTGTTAAATGTAGTGATAAGAAAACTTATAACAATTTTAAAGTATCTAAAATTAAAAATAAAAAAGTGTTATCAATAACACCTTCTTTTTATAAAAAATATGTGTAAATTTAGTACTAGTTTAAATTATCAAAATCTTCATCGTTAAAGCTATCTTCTTCATCTGAACCATTATTATCTTCATACATCCATATTTCATCAGATACTGGAATTTTTAATTTTTTTTCTACGTGGTTAAATAATTCCATTAATACTTTAGATACAAGAGAATATGCATGAGGTTTTAATGTTGGTGGTTTAATAGATTCAGCTATAAGGGTTTCAACTGGCTCTAATCCTTGTTTCATTGCTACTAGAAATAAATTTTTTGCTTGCTTTTTCATTTCCGCTTTTATGTTAAATTCAGTTTGTAAAAAGGATGCTTCTTTTGATTTGTTGTTTAATTGAACGAATAATTCATTTACAAATGCTTGGGCTATATTATCTGTTACAGTCTCTAATGATGTAGATTCATTAAGAAATGAGCTGAAGTTACTTCTTATACTGTCTTCCAAAGTCAAATTATTTTGAAGGAATGAATCAGGTGCTTTATCTTTATTTCTGATACAAAAAACATTTACAAAGCAAAAAAACACAACAACAAGAGAAATAATTGATAATTTGTTAAATTTATTCATTTTGATGACAATTTTTTATTTATTTATTTATAAAATATTTAATATGATTTGATTAGCGAAAATCAAAATGGAAAATTATATATATTTTACAACAAAAATATTAATTAATGCTTATAAAAATATATATATTTATATTAATATATATGAAAGTATATAAAGTGTGTATAAACAATTACAAAAAAAAAAAAAAACAAAAATAAAATAAAATAAAATAAAAGAAACAATTGTTAAAATGTAAAATTTAAAGCAATAATTTAAATTTTTGTTCAATGAAATTATAAATAAAATAAATATTTTAAAATTTTAAAGGGTTAATTTTTTTTTTTTTTTTAATAAATAAATGAGTGTAAAAATATAATGATTGATTTAAAAAAAAAAATAAAAAAAAAAAAAATAAAAAATAAAATAAAAATATATTTATATTTATAATAAATAATTGTTTAATTAAATTAAAAAATACATGCAAACTTCCAGTGTTTAACAATTTATGTAATTTTACTCAAACATTGCTTTTTTTTCCTTTTTTTTTTCTGCATGTAGACACAATTATTTTAAGTGTTCATGCATTTTTTACTCACTTTTTGGCTAGTACAACATATAAATCAGATTTAGCTCAAACCTTTTGCTAAAATATTTAGCTAGCTTAAAAAAAAATATGTATAAATATAAATTTTAAGACAATGGAAAAAAAATATTATTAATTGTTCATTTTTTTTTTTAATTTGTTATTGACATTGTGATATTTTTTATAATGTTTTTTTAAAAAAATGAACATGCATAAAAAAAAAGTAAAAAATAAACACCCATTATTTAAAATTTTTATTAATAGAGTGACTACTTTTATTAATAAATGAGCTTTTGTTTATAAAAAATTAGCTACTTTTATTATCATTCATTTTTTTTAAGATAATTTAGTTGGAAAAAATGAACATGCATAAAAAAAAAAGTAAAAAATAAACAATCAATGTTTAAAATTTTTATTAATAAAGTAGCTACTTTTATTATCATTCATTTTTTTTAAATAATTTTGTTGGAAAAAATGAACATGCATAATGTATAAAAAAAAAGTAAAAAATAAACAACCAATGTTTAAAATTTTTATTAATAAAGTAACTACTTTTATTATCATTCATTTTTTTTAAGATAATTTTTGTTGGAAAAAATTATATAAAATTTTAAAGATTAAATAATTTGGCTACTTAAAATGAGGATGTAAGTAAAAAAAGTAAAAAAACAACTCTTTTTATGATGATTTTTTTATGTGTGAGCAATATTAAAATTTACATATATCAAATTTGGACATTTTTTTTTTTTTTTTTTTAATTATGTCAAATAGCTAACTTTATAGCTATCACACACTTTATTTAATAAAAATAAAAAATGATAGTGTGTATAGTTGTAACTGTTCATAAATAATTGCAATTAAATAAATAAAAAATATATATAATTAATATATCATTAATAGTTTAATTTTTTTTTTTTTTTTACAAAATTGTTTTTTGTCAATTTGTACTTAATTAAATGTATTAATTACAATGCGTTAATATTTATTATTCATTTTTTAAGTTACACATGTTCCAAGTTCAAACACGTTAATTTACGTGTATATATAAATATATATATATATATATATATATATATATATATATATATATATATAGACACAAATGTGAGCGTATATGTTTAAAGCATTTTTTTATGCCTAATATGATTATAAATAATAGCAAAATAAATTTAACATTGTCTTTATACTGAAAATGTAATTTTTTTTTTTTTTTTTCCTTTGTGTAAGGCGTGTATGTGTGAAGGGAAGTCTCTGTGTTGAAATAAAAAAATCATGTCTTAAATAAAATAACATAATAAAGGAAAAAAATATATAGAGTAACTGTTGTTTTTGTGAAGTAATGCTTAAAAAAAAAAAAAAAAATTAAAATAATTACACTAATAATAATAATAAAGTAATATATAAAAATATATAAATAATATAATTTTTATTACTTATAAAACTTTCAGTTTATTTTAAAATAAGAAAGAAAAAGAAATTGTGTTTATATTATAACTTATTTTTTCACATTAAATTTGTTTGTAAATTAATATTTTTTTATTTCTTTTAATGACTTTTAATATAAATAAAATTAAATAAATAAAAAGTATAAAAATTATTATCTTTAATCATGTATGATAAATATTAAAATAACAATTTTTTTTTTTTTTTTCTTTTTATTAGCCTTTTCCATTCACATATATATTATATACATATTATATCATACAGTACTGTTTTATTTTACACATTTTCTGTCTTTATTCAGCATAAACGTAGTGCATGTAATGAATTATTTAATATTTAGATTAATATAATTCCTTTATATATATACATTTATTTCTTCATTTTTATTTTTACAAAAGCGTCTTGTGCTTTAATCAATAATACAGTTTTTCCCAATTATTAAAATACTTAACTCTTTCTTATGTAATTCTTTTATACGTAATAATTATGAAGTATTTTAATAGTATTATGTATTAAAAAATTAAAAAAAAAAAAAAAAAAAAAAAAAAGTAAGATTATGTGTATGTTAAAAACTATAATTCAAAATATATAGATAAAATATAAAAAAAATATATTTTTGTATAGGATAGATGTATAATGCAAAAATATATAGATCAGAATATATAGATGAACATATAAAAAAAATCATATTTGTATATGATAAAACATATAATTCAAACCATATGGACGAAATGTAAAAAAAAAAAAAAAAAAATAAGAGCTCTATGTGACATATCTATGATTCATTATATATTTGCAAAGAAACAAAAAATAAAAAATAATTTTTGTAATTCATGAAATTACTTGCAAAGTATCCTTTTATTTATTTTTTTTTTTTCATTTTATTTTTGAATATAAAATGTGAGATAAATGAAGGGATAACCAATGGTAAACATGACACCGACAAATTATTTGAGTCTAACTGCATACATAATGCAGATAAAGACAAAACTTATAATAATGAAAAGCTGAATTCTTTTAGTGAGTATAAACAATTGAAAAAACACTATAACCCATTACTAGATAATGAATTATATGATCATAATAATAAGCAGGAATTAGATACATTGAATCTTTCAAATAGCAAAAATGAAAATATAAATACAAAATCAATTGAAGAATACTCAACCAAATGTAATAAAACTAGTAATTTTGCAAATATAAAAGAACACAATATAATGGATACCACTGAAAAATATGAAAAAAATGAAAAAAATGGCAAATTGTTTAATAAAGAGATAATAAAAGAAAGCATTAAAAAAATGAAATATAGTAGCAGTCCAGATTCTGAATTATCTAAAACATGTAAGATTAATGGTAGTTGTTCAAGTAATAATTATTTTGATGAGGACAAGTTTATACAAATAAACTTATTGCCAAATAATAAAACAGGTGTAAAAAAGAATGAAACGGTACCAGTACTTAATAATGATAGTAATAAATTTATAAATAAAAAAAAATATAAAAATCTTAGTAAAAGTAATATACATGATAAAAAAAATTTTTTTAACTTACAAAACAGTTATAATACATTAAATCCGTTGAAAAATAAGGATAAGCAAACTTTGATAAATCAAAAGAGTAACAATTTAAAAAAAAAAAAAAAACCTGTACAATATTTGCAATATTCACAAGACATAGAAGATGTAACAGATGTAGAACATGTAGATGATGAAGCTGATTTAGACGATTTAGACGATTTAGGCGATTTAGACGAATTAGATGATGTAGATGAATTAGATGATGTAGACGATTTAGACGATATAAATGATTTAAAGAGTATAGAAAGTTTTCCCAATATGTTAGAATCAAATGATAAAATGCTTGATCAATTTAATAATAATATTTTAAAACATTTTGATAAAAATGTAAAAAATGATAAAAAGCCTAAAAACAAAAAATATAATAAAAAAAAAACTTATGATTCTAATAACTTTTTAAATAATATTAATTATACCAAAAATAATACTATTGATAATTCGAACATAGAATATAACGATATATCTCTTAAATATTTAGGGTTGGGTTATGATATAATTATGGGTAATCCAGAGGGAGACTCCATGTTAAATGTTGATCCAGGATTCAGAGGGCCCGTACTGGAAATAAATATTGACATTAAGAATTTGAATAATAACGATAACAATGTAGATGTGGATATGAATGATACTACCCCTATTGATATAAAAAAAAATGATCCTTTTGATATGAGTAACTATACTGGTAGCAACGGTATTGATAGCAACGATATTGATAGCAATGGTATTGATAGTAACGGTATTGGTAGTAACGGTATTGGTAGTAAAGGTATTGATATCAATGGTATTGGTAGCAACGACATCGGTAATAACGACATTGGTAATAACGACATCGGTAATAACGACATCGGTAATAACGGCATTGGTAATAACGGCATTGGTAATAACGGCATTGGTAATAACGGCATTGGTAATAACGGCATTGGTAATAACGGCATTGGTAATAACGGCATTGGTAATAACGGCATTTGTAATAACGGCATTGGTAATGGAGAGTCCGACAGTGATAATGGAGAGTCCGACAGTGATAATGGAGAGTCCGACAGTGATAACCAAAAAGAAGAGCAGAAATCTCAAAAACAAACTAAAGAATTAACTCCTTGGATAATACCAGAACATTCTTGTAGCCAATCTAAACATGTAGATGAAATCCGTAATTTAAGCCAATATCAAAATGAACTGTTATCAGATATTAGTGTAAGTTCTCCATTTGTTCTTCCATTTTCTTTTTCTGCATCATCTGAATATAAAAATGTGTTTAGAAAATTAAAATTAAATAATAGTATAATATTTATTATGAAAATATATTGTTTACGTTATTATATTGGAATACCAGTAACACCTATATGGAAATTAACTAAAAATTTTAAAAATGCTTTAGACAAATTGCCTAAAAATTTTGATGGTTTAAAAGAAGATAGTAAATGTTTTTATGACTTTTATGTCCATAACGATTTTAGTCCTTTATGTGAAGATGTTAATAAATGGATGATGTTTTTTAAATTACATGGTACTCATGTTGCGCATGAAATTTATTTAGGAGGAAAAATTGTTATAAAAATGAGTATAAATAAAAACGAATATGAAAAAATGAAAAATAAGAATGTAAATATTCAAACATTATTTAATTTTTATTTTCATAAAATGGGTTTATCTGGATCTTTTAAAAAAAATACTACAAAATTGTTTAGTAAGTTTAGTGTAATAAAAAATGTATCTATTCTTGGTGGTAATCCAGGTTTAAACATTGAAAATTCTGTTTTTTTTTCTAAATGGGTAAATTCAATTAATAATAATTCAATGCCTATAAGAACAAAAATATTACCATTTAGTTATTTTATGGATGATCCTGATTTGATAAATGCATATAATAATGCATTAATATATTATGGTATAACTTTTGGAATAGAAATAAAAAATCAAAAATTTTATAAATATAGTATAACGTCAATAAGTGATTATCTTAGAAATGCAACTCAAGAAATATATGCAGGTCCAGCTCCTGGATTATTAACTTGTCCAGTTGGTAGTAGTATACTAATGGGATTTTCATTAAATTTAAATTTTACAAATGATAAAAAATTAAGTACAACTAATGGATTAAATATTTGTGAAAAATTAAAAGAATCATGTAGTGGTGTCGGGTTTAATAAACGTTATTCTGATATAAGGATATGGGGATTATGTACTGAAAAACCAAATGATCTTATAACACAAATAATTCAACAAAATGACAATAGTCCTAAAATTACAGCAAATTGTCCTATAAACGCAGTTATATTATTTGGATTTGCTTTAATGAAAGGTATAGGAGTATCCGCTGCTACATATGTTGATATATATCCATGTCGTACGGGTCAAGAAAGTTGTTCTGCTGTTTTACAAAATAAAAAATATAAACAAAGTATGATATATATTGCTTGTGTAGATAAAGGAACTAATGGATTGGAATATGTTCAAACTTATAGTAAAGTATTAAAATTGGGTAAAGTTAATTCAGAAAATAAAAATCATGATGGTTTTCTTAATTTTACTTGTCCTGAAAATAGTTCATTAATTTTTGGTATTACTTTTGAATTTCATACGAATTTTACTAAAACTAGAGATAATTTTACTACATGTTCAGCAAAAACTAAAACATGTGAAATTAATGGTATAGGTATTAATACTAACACAGTACTTTTTAATACAGACAAACACACTTTGGCTATAGTAGCTCTTTGTGGTTCTAAGGAAATAATAACAGAGGAAAATATACAATAGCACACCGATTGTTATTTATTTTGTTTGTTATTTGTAACCTAATTTTTTATTAATATGTTTTTAATTTATATATGCGTTTTTACCTTCGCGTTTTTACCTTCGCGTTTTTACCTTCATGTTTTTATATTTGCGTTTTTATTTACTTATTATTTCGCTATAAATGAATATCTACAAACAAATACACACACTCATATATATATATATATATATATATATATATATATATATATTTATTTATTTATTTATTTATTTATTCAAAAAAAATATACATATTTTTATCGATAATATATACTGATTACCACAATTTATTTTGCCCTTAACTTATTTTAATTAAATGTATGTTTTTTTCTACATATCTTTTTTTTATTATTTTTTTTTTTTTTTTTCATATTTATATAAGTTACAAAAACAAATTTTTTAATAACACATATCATTGTTTTTACTTACTTTGCATTGTTGCTACTTATTTATTTTTTTAAATTTATACTTCATGTATTGATTTATTATATGCACATAATTTTATTTAATTTGTACGTTAATGAACAGTTTTTGAGTTTTCTCATTTGATCATACAATTGCTAATGTGTATGATTTCTAGTTTTACACAAACATATATATATATATATATATTACCTCATAACAAAAAATGTTAAAAAAATAAAACAAAATCAGTATAAATTAATGGTAAGTTAAGTGAAACATAAAAAAAAAAAAAAAAAAAAATCACTATTTAAAAATAATACATTGATCTGAAAAAATCTGAAATAAAAAAAAAATTAATGTGGCGCCATTAAAGCATAGTATAAGTGCAATGTGCATACATATATATATATATATATATATATATTTGTTAATAAAATATATTATAAATATGTGTACTAATTTTACATTTAAAAAAATAAATAAAAGAGATATAAAAAAATAATAAATCAGCATAATACTAACGCCAAAAGTGAGATCTTAAAACATTTATTGAAAAATGTAACACATTTATATATATATATATATATATATATATATATATATATATATATTAAAATAAAAGATTTATTACAAGTTAGCATATTAGGCTACTTGATCTAGTGGTATGATTCTTGCTTCGGGTGCAAGACGTCCCGGGTTCGATTCCCGGAGTAGCCCATGCATCATCTTGTCAAGGGTTTAAAGCATTTTTCATACTACTTTATCACTTTATATAATATGTATGACACGAATGGATGAATTTGAATTAATCCCATAAATTAATAATGAAAAAAAATTTAACTTATTTGACCATTTTATAACAAATAGCAAACATATAAAAGAAAGATCGCGGTTATTATTTTTCTACACTACAAGTACTAATTTATTATATAATTATTTTTTTTTTTTTTTTACCTATTTGTATGTTTTCAAAATATATGTAAAATATATTTATTTGATAGAAACAACATTTTACATTAATTCCTTTATAAAATGAAATTTCATATTTTATTCGTTACATTTCATGTATTTCTTTCTTTCTTTTTTTTTTTTTTTTTTTTTTTTTTAAATATTATATTTATCTTTAAAAATATATAAATATAGAACATATCAATATTCTAAACATTATATGATGTTACTATGTTTAAGTAATAGAATTACGATAGTTTAGTTTTAAACATTGCGTAATAATGTTTTATATATTTAGTGACTGTTATAAAAAAACAAAATAAAAAAATTTTGAAAAGTTTTGATCACTTGTTATAGATTTATATTTAAAAATACAAAAAAGGAGTGATCGTATGAAATGCTTTTATTAAAAAAAAAGTGCTCATAAAACTTTGCTCCAATAAAAAGCATTGCTCAAATTTGGTGCATTATTAAATAAAAAAAAAAAAAAGAAATAAAATGATAAACACGTTGTTTTTTTTTTTTTTTTTTTTTTTTTTTTTTTTCATACGACATATAATTATTACGATATAACTAATTAGTCGTTTACAATAAATATGTTAATTATTAAAATGTATTTGTGTACATAGCAATTAAAAAAAAGAGAATCAATTTTATGATCCAAAAAAAAAAATAATTTATCTTAAATTTGTAGCGAGAGTAAAATAGTGCTCTTATAAGTATAAATGTGATAGTGTTAGTAAGTATATATATATATATATATATATGTTAAGAATAAAGCATATATTTAAAAGTAAATTCCTTGTAATTTATAGTCTTTTGAAAATTAGTAATTTAAACCACTTTGTATGTTTTTATTTAATTAAAAAGTTGTATATATATATTTTTTTTACCTCCTTTGTTGCAATAAAAAGATGAAATATTATATTTTGTAAACATGTATATATACATTTATATGTGTCTAATTGTACTCTATTGTTAATGGCAAAAAAAAACAACATAAAAAAAAAAAATATTCCGTTTGTTACGTAATAAAAATATAATTTTCCATGTTTTACCAATATATCCATAATAACTAATAAAAATTTGGCATTTTAATATTTTATATTTATTAAATCATTTGACTAAAAACATATTTAACTATACTTCCAAATAAACAAATTTGTACATAAATATGTATATGCTGTATATATGTGGTACGTATAAATAAAAAAAAAAAAAAAAAAAAAAAAAAAAAAAAAAAAAAAAAAAAAAAAAAAAATAAAAAATAAAAAAAAAAGAAAAAAAAAAAAAAAAAAAAAAAAAAAAAAAAAAAAAAAAAAAAAAAAAAAAAAAAAAAAATTGTGAACATTTCTACATATCATGTACATATATAAAGGTGTATACATATTACATATATATATATATATATATATATATATATATATATATATATATATACGTTAATAACAAGTATACATATGCATATAATAATTTTTACGTTGTTTATACTTTTTTTTTTTTTTTTTTTTTTTTTTTTTTTTTTTTTTTTTTTTTTTTAAAAATTTTTTTAAAATTAAATTTTATTTTTTTTTTACGAACTTACATTTTTA